>JAIWWG010000153.1:0-51965 GCA_025435555.1 Chytriomyces cf. hyalinus JEL632 | reverse complement strand
TTGAGTTTGATGTGTTACCAGATAGGCAATAAGTATCGGGTCGATAATATCCGTACAGTTGTACATGTGTTGCGAACTTCCCTCCACTATTGTTGTGCCGATTTTCATGACGTTACGCAAGAAGCATTTAAAGCTCCCGCTCATTGACGCTGAGCTTGAAGAATCAGTGCGATCTCTCAGCGTCAAAATCGGAAGTAAAGAGGCATGCAAGAGAAAGAAGAAAATATTTTCGTCCGTCGTTTCAGAACTAGCATGACTTGATAAATGTCGGACAATATCAATGGCGATGCGGTCTCCATCTGAAAACGCATCAGGCGACGAAGAATCTGAAAATTCCCATTTGGGTGGCGTATGACTTCCTCATTCATGCGCTGGTGAGTATCGTACACCTCTGCAGCCAACTCAACCAACAGAGCCCTTGGGGAGCAAACAAAAGTCACCACGGTATGGTTAATGAACATATCGTCTGAGATAAGAGCCAGAGCGAGAGGAACGGACTTTTCGCCTCCAGACAAGCAGTGGTTCATGACAAATGCCTGAGCTACGGCCACAAGTTTATGATGCAGTCCGTCTGAAGTCAGCATAACGTAGGGCCGAGCGGCGAGGACATAAAACGACCATTCTTCCGATGTGATGGACTCAAACTCCTTGACTGGCACTTTCCCTCTCACACCGCCTTTCAAATGGTGCAAGACAACGGCGCGAGTAAATTTCGCGCATTCCCCACCAACATCAAAACCACCGCAGCCGCCTTCAATCAGCAAGTCTGCCAAATTGCGTCTGTCTGCGAAAAAGCACAGGACAAGGTTGACACCAGCGCTGATCAACCTCGCCACGAATTGTTCGGCAACATAGAGCGCTACAAGCGGATGAACAAAGGCACCCGTCTCTCTGGTCATCGCCCATACTCGTCTCAGCGTCAGCTCAATCACAGCATCTCCATCAACAACAACTAGCTCTGGCCCGGTAAAATCGCCGACCAGATCGACACGCCGAGATCGCACTGGAGTAGGATGTTTGTATCAGCTCAAGAGGAAGTGAGTATATGGGATCTTGTCTCACTGCTCGGGATCCAGCGCGCCGCACTGTCTGCATTCGTTTGGAGAATGGCTTCACAATCCATTTCCTTCTTTTGGTAATTTTTTGCTCCGTGTCGCATCACACAAATTGCGTTACAGCCAGGATCCCTTTTCAAACGCTCAACATAAACAGCAATCAATGACTGGATCGGTGTGTTAATTTGCTTTGAGGTGCAAGCGATGGAAAAACAGTCGAGCTTGGCCACCTCTTTTTTCAAGTTAACAAGTCCACGATATCCCGTCTGAACTTTTGAAAAGAGACTGCGGTTAAACTGCATTATGATCGATCCATGCAGTCTTTTCAATACTGATTCTAGTGTCTTTTATTGCTGAATGAGAACGAGTGTATAAACTGTGTACTAATCCGAAAAGAAACGTGAAGAGAAACAAACGCAAGGGCACAAGGGCACTGTAGCAAGGACAACGCATAAAAGAAGCGAGACTTCTGTTTCTAAACACGCTTTTCGAGATGCTTCCGCCGTCTTCACAGTGCTCGTGTGAACATGGCATTCGGACTCCGGTGCACGCAGCAGTAGCGACTGGCCATCAATTGAATAGGAACGCCTCGTTGTTTTCTACGGGCAGAGGCTTGTCTTCGATACTTGACAGTGGCTATGTGGCGTGCGGTCAAAGTTGGTGAAACGCAGCGGGACTCAAAAGAAGATAGAGCGACACGTACCGTGTACTATCGAAGCCACGTTCAAGTTGGGTTCGACGATGAAGCGTGTGATCACTGCTCCTGCAATGATGACCACCCCGACGGTTGCAAATCTCGATGCAACAAGTTCACAGGGGGCTTTTGCCAATACCATTTGGGATATTGCAAGGCGAGTTTCAGCGTATCTTGCTCTTGTGTAATATACGCGCATTCTTCGGTAGGAGCGGTGCTCCGGTGAGGATGGACGTTCGCATTCTAAGTATTAACAAAAAAAAAAGAATAGCAATCCTTCTCAGCGAAAACACCGAACAACAAGCAAACAAAAAATCCACCTTCTTTGATGACGGCGTCAGCATTCCCGAGTTTGCGCATATTCGCTCTTCGATGACGGTCTGCCTCTATGCATGGATGTGAGCTGGGGTCTATGATTCGTCGTGCACCTGCCGGGCCAAGCAGTACCGAATCACTGCCGTACCTAATGGAACATCTTGCATCTACCGGAATTGTGCATTGCCTTTGAAGGTTACATGGCGGCGGGTGCTCGCTCAGTTGGTTCGAGCTACAGTGTCTGACTTTGCAACCTTTGCCGCCATGACGAAGCCTAAACGCTGAACCGTTTATACGACATCCAAGACAGCGCCAGTCCTCCCGAATATTCTCAAGTTCAAAGGGGCTCAACATGCAAATTTGCAGTGGCCGGACTGGAACCACAGAAAACAAGTGCCGCCAAATCCAAACGAATATATACGTCGCATACGAAAAATTCTTGCTTCCGGTTGGAGGGTGGATTGCGTGAGAAACTGTGCGCTTTCTGTTTCATTGAAGGTGTGAGAAAAAAGGGTAAGCACAGATCACATTGACAATGCAGCGACGCATATTAATCTCACACTCATTCCTAACGTGTTGACTGGGTGTGCTGATGCTGTGTTTTTGGTATTTTGGCCGGGTTGAGTGTAGAGCAGACTTCAATA
This sequence comes from Chytriomyces cf. hyalinus JEL632, assembly GCA_025435555.1. NCBI lineage: Eukaryota > Fungi > Chytridiomycota > Chytridiomycetes > Chytridiales > Chytriomycetaceae > Chytriomyces > Chytriomyces cf. hyalinus JEL632. Next base: position 49,257 of record JAIWWG010000153.1, on the reverse strand, counting down.
ATCGCTTGCTTCGAGCCTCTTGCGAAACCAACTTGATATCAGCGGTAACTGGTGGAGGTATTTTCGGTCTTGCGTCCAATTTACTGCCTCTCGACAATTATCAATCTCGAACCAGTGCTGCGCGTGTCCTCAACCCAAGCGCGTTCTTCAGAGCTTTCTTCCGGTTCGCTCTGCTATCGGGTTTCTCCATTCAATTCTTTGATCAATGATAAGGCCGAAATCCGATTCGATCAGTTGGATTTTGAAAGGATTGCTGGCTGCCTCCGGATCCCGCAAATTCATGATTAGAACGTCTCATCCCAGAGGTTGTAAACTCCAGAAGCCGTTTGTCGAAATCTAATGCTCTTGCGTATATAAAGCAGCAGCAGCAGCAGTGTGTGCGCACGGAAAACGTGCTGCGACAGAGCACAAGTTGGGCAAGGTTTGTGGCATTGTGCAAAAACAATTTTTTCACTCTCACGCGTTGCACGTCAGGTGCGAAAACAGTACAATTGGATCAAAGAATTTTCCATCTCTGACAATGCCGTAAAGTGCTTGAATTACCAAGGAATTTGTGCCTGTTGGTGAACAGATGACTTAACAAGCAGGCTCGCCTCGACAACCGGAAAACGAGATCCTGAACGCCTTCGTACGTTAATCTCACATTCTGAAAAATAATCTGCTTGCGCCTACACATCGAAGGACTTCTGAATCAAGTACGCTGAGTGCATCTGTGCTGGGAAGCTGTGACTTCAGTTTTCAATATTGCACATACCCGTCACAACTTCTCCCGCCACAACTTCTTCCCGACCGACTGGAGCACGACGCAAGTCCATCAGTAGCACGATACATAATTTATTCGGCACTGTGCATTCACGGCGGTTTGCATTGGTTATGTGATCTCATTGGTGTGACATGTACCAAGTGCGGTTCGATAAATGAAGCGAAGCAAAATGCGAACCCAAAATATCTGGAAAACATGCTTATTGTGTGCTTTATTGTGAATTATAAATTAACTTACTGCTGGCTTCTACCGCCATGCCAGAAAATAAAGATGAGAGTAATGAAGGAAGAAAATGAAAAAAAGGACAGGAAAAACGATGCGCGGCAAATTCAGGTACTCAGAAGGAAAGTCCCCATGTCTCCGGGTAAAGCTCTTGCGCATAGGGGTTGAGCCCCCTGGGAGAGGCAGAAATGAACTCTGCGGCAAAGGGATTCATCCCTGGTCTTGGCCCTTGCAAACTGGCTGGCTTTCGACATCTTCAGCAGCGGATAAAGGCTCTTTGTGACACGTGTGGTTACTCTGGGAGCGTTTTCTGAAAAAGGAGACGTGGTCAGGCAAGGTGAAGCTTTGCATCGCTGGCCTGGACAGAACAAAACACACACTCACGCATTTCAGCCATTAGGAACTGCTTCGCTTGTGGAAGCAGACCTGCCTTACTCCTGGCCTGCTCGATAAGCCACCGGGCGGCGGTAACCTGGCGGAAGATCTTCATCGATACCATTTCTGTGCTGGTCAAAATTCAGAGCGTTTGCAGTGACTACAAAGCATCAGCATAGTTTGGAGATACAAGAACGGTATATACCTGTTAATCTTTAGATGGTATGTTCTTTTGAGGTACTTTTTTTTTGGTTCTGTCAGTTCGAAACGTCGAAACATGAAAATCCCAAACCTTTGTTTTGATAATCCCTCCACCACATGTTTTGATTGTATTTTGTCGTGGATGATAGCAATGGCCGATCTCAGCGCCGGTCCTTTTCGTGCGTGGCAGTCTCGCAGAACGGTGCCACGTTCCTCCTGGACTGGAAGTCGTGCCTGGGCGTATACGGCTCTATCAACATCGACACTTCGAGCATTCTTGACGCGGAGAACAATTCGTCTGGTACGGTGGGTGCGCGAGTTTCCATCGTTCCGTCGCTGGATATTATCTCTCCATCCAATCGCGTCATTTCCACCATATCATCTGCTGCCTCTGTGATTTGTTTGTGCTTCCTCATGGTTCTAAATGTGCCACCAACGCAATGGTCATGGCCGTTCGGCACGTTTAGACCTGCTGGCTCCGCAAATTTTGATTTCGGATTCTGATCGCGAACTTCTAGCCAATACGACTATTTCGATCAAGGTCACACTGCTATTCCTACTAAATTCGCTACGTCTACGGAGCCACCGCATTTCATGACCCATGATTCCGACAGCGCGCCAGCAGCTCCATCCAAGCCATCATCGGCGTTTCCCCAATATTTCCCCGTTCGTGCATTCAAAAAATTGAAAGACATATGCTTTGCCTGGGGGCATCAGGCAATATCTGAGGGACTGTACAGGCAAAGCCAATTTTTACCCAGTCGCTTGTCACGTTTATCACGAGGAACTTGCGAATACTTGCTCGAAATTTTATCGACTCGGCGAATACAATATGGCTGGGAGGCTGTATGCGAAATGCTCAACTGGCACGTGGTTTGGTACTGTCACGGTTGCGGTTGCTGGGTTGGTCGCTACTGAAGTAAACTTGGGACAGAGTCACGCGTTCGGGTCAAACATCGCGGTTCCAGACGGAGTGATTACGCTGGGTAATGATCTTACACAAGCAGCTCTTGGTTTGTGATAAGCGCGGTTTTTGAAAGTCGGAGGAGCGGGTTTTTGCTGAAATCCCGGGTGTGGTGTAGTTCTCCTCGTTTTCAGCAGCGTTTGAAAATAAAATGTGCCAGTGTAATATAAAATCGTCTGTCAGTGGAAAGAGAGTTGTTTGTGGCCTACAGTTTAAATATTTTAGAAAACGGGCCAGAATCCTTCGCAGCGAAAACCCAAAAAAAACAAGCACACAAAATCCTCACCTTCTTTGGTGACGCCTCCAGCGACTCCTGCGTTTGCGCATATTCTCTGTTCGATGACTGTCTGCCTCGATGCATAGATACCGGATGGTTTCTTTGATGCGTCCGTAGTGCAGCTGCCGGACCACGTACTACCAACTCATCTGTGCGTATTGGGCCTGCTAATATCCATCGACATCGTATGTTGACTTTGACGGTCACACGACTGGGACTCACTCGCCTGATTCAAACTGCAGCGTCCGAGTATTGCGACTGTTTTCGACACAAAGAATTCTGAACCCTGGACCCCATATCCTCCGGCCAACGCAACTTCAGTCATCGCGAATCTTGTCATACATCCGTCTTAGCCGCGAATTCGAAGGGGTGCTCAGTGTGTGAACTTGCATCATGAACGGAACTGGTGGAGGAATGTCACGACTTGCATCAACTTCTGATTCAACTGGATAATTATCCACCTGGACCAGTGCATCCAGATCATGTGCTTAGATGTGTCACGCGTTCATCAGAGCCTTCTTCCGGTTCGCGCCGCCAATGGAGTAATCCACTCTGTTCTTTGATGTGGGATGCGGCCATCAGATGAGTTGATCTTTGTTGGATGCTGAAATGTTTGCTCGCTGCCTCCGCGTTCCGATCCCGCAGATTCCGGATGCGACGCCGTCCAAAGGACACTTCAAGCCCATGATGCCGTTTCACCAAATCTGCCGCTCTCGCGTATATACCATCAGTTTTGTGTTGGCAGAGGAATTGTGTCGGCGACAGAGGCAAGGTTCGTTGCATTGTGTGCAAATACAATTTTTCATTCTCACGCGCTGCACGTCAGGTGGGAAAACAGTACAATGAGATGAAGGAATTTTCCATCTTGACAATGCCGTGCAGTGATGGAATTACCAACGATTTTGTCCTCGTTGGTGCGAAAACGAAACAAATAGCGTGTATCGCTTCAACGTCCCAAAGCAAGAGCCTGAACGCGTTATTGATTGGTAATATCACAATGCCAGATGACCTTTGCGTTTAGATTCGTATCCGAGCATAATGGATCAAGTGCGTCAAGTGCGGGGAAGCTACTGGACTTTTTTTTTATTTGTTATACTTGTTATTTCACAACCACGATTTACAGACGCACTGGGAAACGACGCAAGTCCATCAGTAGCTTACTCGTGCCTTTGGTCGAAACTGCGCATTTATGGTGGAATGTGTTGGCAGTGATCTGACTTAGAAGGCGTGCTCGGTTTCAGATAAATCGAAGGAATGAACGTGCGAACCCAACGATCAGAAACAAGCGATTATTTGAGAGTATATTGCGAGCTTATTCTGTAGACGTCTAATGGTATGCCGTAAAATAAAAATGAGAACTAGACGGAAACAAAAATGCACGGAAAAAACGATATTCAAATGAAGAAAGAGTCGTCGATAGAATTTCTCCGCATAAATATTCAGCCCTCTTGGGGATGCCGGCACAAACTCGGCGGCAAAGGGGTTCAGTCCTGGCCTTGGACCTTGAAGCTTGCGAAGCGGTTGGGTCTGAACATTGTGGCACGTGTGGTCAACGGGAGCGTTCTCTGAAGAATGAGACTAGGTCAGTGATGAAGAGGGATTTGCGTCAATGGACCGGAACTGAACTGAAGCCACATGTTTTGTGAGTACTTTTTTTGTTTTGTTTTGACCTCGATGCTTGGCATAAACACGAAATCATGTTCCGACAATTCCCCTGTGACTTTTTCAAAATTTAAGAGATACAGTACAACGGACATGAAGAGGTGGGGGAATGTACGGTACTAGCGTCGCAGAGCAGAAAACGTATTCTTATGCAATTGATATTCGAAACCCGACACGGAGAGTTCTGGATGGATACTTGATGGGCAGGAAGGCGATGAAATGCGATGAGTTAAATTTTTACGTGAGGTCCAAAAAATGGAGACAGCGAAACTGTTTATCAACAAAGATGCTCTCCAGATCAAAGAGCTTCCCGACAAAGGCCGTGCGTTCGTAGCGACTCAACACATCGAGAGAGGACTGCTTCTCTTGGAGGAGAGCGCATTCGAGGCCTGGCCACACGGACACTTCTCTGAGACGAATGCTACTGCGGCGCTCGTCTTTCGTGCGAGAAACAGCATCAATGCATCCAGCGTGCTTCAGTACTTGTTTCCGATTCAAATCTCAATGATTCCAACGGCGCGACGGGAGCAGGTTCCTCAGTCTGAGATTGACGAAATCGCCGAAAAAGTGGCCGACATGGAAGCAGGTGCGGCCATCAAACAGCCGCAACCACCATCTCGAGACTTTATCCTGCGCTTTTACTTTGTGCTCCAGTGCAACTCGTTCCCAACTGCGCTCCTCGCCACAATGTCTAACGCAAATCATTCTTGCAATCCAAACGCACGGGTCGACGAAGTTGAAGGCTTCCCGTCTCCAATGTATCAATTGACTGCGAAACGAGATATCCAATGCGGCGAGGAAGTAACCATTTCTTACATTGACTTGGTGGCGAATGTGGAACTGGCTGAGGTGACGCTCTTTCTTGTCCTGTCCCGGATTATCCAACTGATTTTCAGCGATGTTCATAGGATCGGCAGCGCTATCTTGAAGAGCATTTTCTATTTTACTGCCAATGCGAGTGGTGTCATGCTCCTCAACCAACGACGGGATTGTTGGCAGGCTCGAATACTATCATCCATGGACCCCTCCACGAAGATTACACATGTGCAGTGTTTCAATGGACCTCCGAAAATGAATCATCAGCAGAAATGATTTGTGAATCTGGAAATGTTGGGAAACTCACTGGTCGTTGCAAAACATGTGGGAAAACAGCCACACAGAAGCAGCTGGACAACATCTGCCGAAAATCTGACCGGTTAATTCTAAGTCTGCGCCGAATGCTCGTGGAAACGAATGCGTTTGTGGAAGCTGTGCGAGCGGGGGGGAACTCTGCTTCGAATACCCCAAGCAATGCACGAAGTCGACAAAGTACAACGGAAAGTGCGAAATCGTTTACGACAACATCGACCATGAAAGAAGAAGGCGTTAAAAATGCGGCAACATTGAAAGAGTTGAAGCGGCTGCAGTCGCTCATGAAAGGGATGGAAACAAGAGCTATAGAACTGTTGCATTCATCGCATATAGCATTTGTGCCTATTAGAGCGTGTCTCGACGATTTGCAGGAGTTGATTGGGGCTGGCTCCTCAAATGGAACGAAAATACGAAAGAAAGAAAGAAAAGCAGAAGATGGAGAGGGCACTGATGCAAATGATAATGACACAATCGAGGTATTGGTGCGGGGTGTTGAAAATCTGCTGAATTAAACGCGTCTGTCATTCCTGTTTATGGAACATTCGAATCCTCGCAAGTTCAGGTGTTTCTGACAAGCACCTTTTTTTATGATGCAAAAACTGCAAAATAAACTTGGCTCGTTTTCAAACGACGTCGTTAGGATATGTGCCTGCCATCGCACAAGAAGATACCTATTCAAACCGAGTGGCTTTGGTGTGCGCACGTTGTCCGTCAGTCGTGCAAATGTTTGTTGTTCTTCTGACTCTTGACAGTCCGATCATCTGACTCATCTGCTCACTCCCGCCAGCATCTTCCGCCGTCTCGAATATACCAATCACCCACTCAAGATCTGCACCCGAGGTCACCCGTATGTCACAGTGACAGCTCCAGCTGGAAAGCATATCAAAGCGGCAATCATGAGCCCTACAAACCCAAACCTCTTACAAGCGGCCATCTAAAATCTGAATCAAATGCAAAGATACGACAAGAAACAGATAAAAATGGGCCGATTGATTTGTCCTGCATTGACGGAATTAAACCGATCCAGCGCTTGAACGAGGGGCGCTCGATTTTTGGCAAGACCTTCAAAATAACGCGAAAAGGCGGCGAGTACTTCTGCACTTGCAAGCAATGGAAAGAAGCGAAGGCGCGTGGTATTGGTGAGAAGCCAGGATCCATGTTTTGTGTTTGCTCGTTTAACCGCCCTTTTTTTCTTTTTTTGCTGACAGCAGCGACTTGCAAGCATCTGCGCAATGCGTTTGGTGGTCGGTATGAAACTTCCAGAATCATGCGGATGAAGAAGAATGGCGCGATGCTTCCCTCTGGGATTGGAAGTCATTCTCCTCTCGAAACCATTGATTCCGACCCGAAACCACCAGATACAGTGGCCGATGTTCAAACGGTGGATGATAAAACTGTGTCGAATGCGATTGATTCCGATCGAATCTCAGATGGCACTCACGATCCAAACAGCTTGATTACTGATTCTGCTCGAAGTTTGTCTTTGAAACTGAAAGATATGACCCTCAGCAAACAATCAGAAAACGCTGTGGATATCAATAAGCTCATGGATGATTCTTTTGATCTGGAATCGAAACCAGCTTCGATAAAACCACCTAAACCTCGTGCCAAAAAAGCGGATCCTCAAAAGCCGCGTGCGAAATCAGCCGAATTCGATTCAACAACCTCCTCGGATATGACAGGTACTCATGCGCCGAATATTTTGCAGTCGCAAGAAAATGGCTCATCAACCTTCAAAGAGACGACTTTAAACAAGCAAATACACGATTCGGATGGCGATAAACTCCCGGAAAATCCTTCTGATCTGGAATCGAAACCGGATTCGAAAAAATCTCGCAAAACTCGCGCCAAAAAAGCGGATGCTCAACTGCCGGATGCGCTAAAGGCAAACCCATACAAGCAATCAGACGCTGTGGATGAAACCGCGGGTGATTTGTATAAGCTGGAACCAAAAGCGGATACGAAAAAATCTGGCAAAACTTGCGCCAAAAAATCGGATCCTCAACTGTTGGATGCGACATCGGCTGAACTCGGTTCAGTAACACCTTTGACTTTGGCATCAGAATTTCATGCGTCAGATCTGTTGCAGTCCCATGAAAATGACGTGCCCGCGGAAGTTCCCACAAAGAATTCAAAATCAGGCGCGAAAAAAAAACCGTCAGAGAGCCCTTCAAAAAGTAGAAAGAAAAAATATTCCGAAGAAGTGATCTATCCTGAACTGAATTTCGACCACACTTATGGAGACTATACGCGAGACCCTGCGTCAGACGTGTCGACACCTACCCCTGAAATGGTTAATGTGCAACGGCAGCCCGCAACTTCAGCAGTCCTCGATTTGGTTCACCCGTCAGCTGACTTTGAAGCTTCAAATGCGCTGAAAGTGGAGAACAGCAATGAAACAAAAGCAATCGATGAAGAAGACGGATCAAAAGTCGCTGCCAAGCCAAAGAAAGCTAAAAAATCGAAAATTGCCAAAGCAAAGAAATCTGATGAGGAATCTGAAGACGTGTCTGATGGGACTTCACATCAGGAACTCCAATCCATGGAGAAATCGACCGACCGTGTCGCAGATGATGCAAGTCCAATTGATGCGGAAGTCGGCCCAAAACCAAAGAAGGCAAAAAAATTGAAATCTGCCAAAATCTCAAAGGGCGTCAAGGAATGGGAAGAAATGACTGCTGAACCTTCCCTTCAGAACATCGAATCCATTGCGGAATCTTCCAGCCATGTTGCAGAGGATGCAAAGCCAATTGATGTGGAAGATGGGCAAAATGTTGCTGTTCTGCCAAAGAAGGCCAAAAGGTCGAAATCTGCCAAACCCTCAAAGGGCGCCAAGGAATCGGAAGAAGTACCTGCTGAACGATTCCCTCAGAAATTAGACTCAATCGCGAAATCAAACGACCAAGTTGATGATGATGCAAATCCAATTGATGCAGAAGACATTGCTGTTCACCCAAAGAAGGCCAAAAAATCGAAAACTGCCAAAAGATCAAAGCGCGTTGAGGAATCTGAAGATATATCTGCTGAACCTTCCACTGAGAATCTCGAATCCATCGCGAAATCGGCCGATCATGGTGTAGATGATGCAAGGCCGATTGATGCAGAAGGTGGCCTAATAGTTAATGTTCAGCCAAAGCAGGCTAAAAAGTGGGAGTCTGCCGAACCATCAAAGGGGGTTAAGGAATCGGAAGAAATGTCTACTCAACCTTCCCCTCAGAAACTCGAATCCATCACGCAATCGACCGACCACGTTGCAGATGATGCAAGTTCGATGGATGCCAATGACGGCCCAACAGTTGCTGTTCAGCTAAAAAAGGCTGAAAAGTTGAAACCTGCCAAAACCTCAAAGGGCGTCAAGGAATCGGAAGAAACGTCTGCTGAACCGTCCCCTCAGAAACTCGAATCCATCGCGACATCGGACGACCGCGGTGCGGATGATGCAAGCCCAGAAGAAGCTCAAAAACCTGCCAAAAAATCGACATCTTCCAAAACATCAAAGGGCGATAAGGAATCGAAAGAAACGTCTGCTGAACTTTCCCCTCCGAAATTTGAATCCATAGCGGAATCGGCCATCCATGTCGCAGAGGATGCAAGGCCAATTGATTCAGCAGATGAACAAAATGCTGCTGTTCAGCCAAAAAGGGCCAAAACATCGAAATCTATCAAAACGAAGCATTCTGAAGGCGCCCAGCTTTCCGAAGAAATCTCGGACGAACCTTCCTTTCAGCTTGATTCAGAAACAATCCGAGGGCAGATAACTGCGATTGCACCGTCTGTCGAAAGCAATTCCTTGCTTCAGAATGATGGCACGAAAATAACCAAAGCCCGTGCCAAAAAAGCAGAAAAGCCACAACCAGAAACCATTGACCCGATTACTTCTGCCGATCCGGCAAACCAACCTGAAGATGCTGAGAGTATAATGGATGCGTCTGCAGAAATGTACACTTCAAAAGGTCGAGAAAATCGGGCCAAAATCAAATCCCAACAACCTCCGCTATTACTTGCGCATAAATATGACCCGGAAAAAACGGATCCATCGGGGTATTGGGTTTCAGAGAAACTTGACGGAATTCGTACATTTTGGGATCATGAGCGAGGACAGTTTTTCTCGCGGTTGGGGAATCCGTTTACTGCACCCGATTGGTTCAAAGAAGCAATGCCTAAGGATTTGAGCTTGGATGGCGAGTTGTTTGCTGGACGAGGCAAGTTTGTTGAGACAATTTCTGTCGTCAAGGTGAGCTTTTACCTGATGCTTTCGTTTTGGGGATGTACGTGGTTTTAATTCCGACATTTTTCAGACGCTCAACTCCCCAGACTGGGAGAAAGTAGAATATCACATTTTCGACTCTCCGAGCATGACGGAACTGCCGTTCGAGGCGCGAATGGATCAATTGAAACAAGTTGTCGCATCATCCAACTGCAAACATCTCAAACTTTTGCCTCAGGAACCCGTTGAAAGCAAAGAGCATGTCGAAAAACTGCTGAAGCAAATCGAATCAAAAGGCGGTGAAGGACTGATGCTTCGGAAGCCAGGCTCCTTGTATGTTGGAAAACGCAGCTCGACACTACTCAAAGTCAAGAGCTTCTATGACGCTGAGGCGGTGGTGATTGCGCATGAACCCGGCAGGGGCAAGTATTCGCGAGTAACTGGATCATTGAGGTGCAGAATGGAAAGTGGGAAAGAGTTTCGAATAGGAACTGGGTTAAGTGATTTGGACAGGGAAGCGCCGCCAAGTGTCGGAGCGATTGTAACGTATCGGTTTCAGGAGTTGACGCGCGATGGAATTCCCAGGTTTCCATCGTTTGTGGGGGAACGTGTTGACGCGGACAGGGCTTCGGATGCGACTGTCCGCATTGTACAATAGAATCTATAAAGAGTAGCATGGCTATACTGCAATAAATTATCTCTGCATCGCTTGCAAGTCCGGAGTAACAACAAGTCCGCCTTGGAACACTCCCAAATAAAAATCGCAATTTCGGTACAAAAGGGGGGCTTTGAACCCAACAAACTTCCATCCAGAAAAACTGCCCATGCCCAAACAACCTTGTCGATACGGAGCAAAGTGCTTCAGAGTGAGTGTAGTTCTTTATCTGTGATCCCACTTGCTGATCCTGTGCTGGAACAGAAAAACCCGGATCACCTCCAAGAGTTTTCGCATCCCGCGAAGGCCACTGATGTCCCTACACCAGTCTCAAAACCAGCACCAGCTAAAGCGGATGACCAACCGCTCTCAGCAACACCGCCGAAAGCAACCAAGCCGGTTTCGACACCTGCAGTCGACAACGACTCTGATTCGGAGGAGGAGCAAACTCAGTCCGCAACGGTCAACGACGTCACAAACATCAATGGCGTTAAACCGCGGAAAGTGTTCAAGGAGGGCGAATACGTCGAAGAGTTTGGCTATAAGATCAAAAGGACGGGCGATCATTACTACTGCACATGCATTGCTTGGAAAATGAATTCGCGGCATCCCGTCAATGGTGCGTATATTCCGGACGTTCAACCTTATTTCTCTTTTCTACTTTATACACTTCTCTTCTTTGCTTTCTTCATCTCCTTTGATTTCACTCACACCATTCTTTTGTACGCAGCTCGAACTTGCAAACACTTGCGACTGATTCTCGGCGACGCGTACGAAGATGCACGGCTCAAGTGGAAGAACCCATTCGGAAGCAGCACAACAACCTCACCTCAAAAACGTTCAACCGCCACAAAAAAGCGAACCGCATCCGATGACGACGACGAAGACAGCGACACAACAAACCCAAAAAAGAAACCATCATCCAGCAAATCCAAAAAGAATGACGATGACGAAGACACAACCGCCGCTGACCGTTTCACAGCCAAGAATCGCGCCAAACGTGACGAAATCAAAGCAAAACAACCGGCGCTTTTACTCGCAGAGAAATACGATCCGTCAAAAACAGATCCAACAGGTTGGTGGGTTTCGGAAAAGTTGGATGGAGTGCGCGCGTTTTGGGATCATGAGCAGCAAGAGTTTTATTCGAGACTGGGGAATATTTTCACTGCACCTGATTGGTTCAAAGATGCCATGCCGAAAGATTTGAGTTTGGATGGAGAGCTTTTTGGTGGGAGAGGGAAATTCAGTGAAACTGTTTCTGTTGTCAAGGTATGTGATTTATTTATTGCTAACGTTTACGATCACGTTGCTAAACCTGCAAATGAACGCAGACAATCAATTCACTGCACTGGAAAAAAGTGGACTTTCAAATCTTTGACTCTCCAAGTTTGACGAAAAAGACATTTGAAGACCGTATCGAACACCTGAAACAACTCGTGTCAAACACCTCAGCATCGCATTTGAAAATCCTGGCCCAGGAAAAGGTCAAGGACAAAGATCACGTGACGACTTTGCTGGCTCAAGTCGAATCCAAAGGTGGAGAAGGACTCATGCTGCGTCAACCAAAATCGCTCTATGTCGGCAAACGAAGCACAACACTGCTAAAAGTAAAAAGCTTTTACGATGCCGAGGCTATAGTAATTGGCTACGAGGCTGGAAAAGGTCGAAATGCAAACGTGACAGGGTCTCTGAAATGTAAAATGCAGAGTGGCAAGGAGTTCAAGATTGGGACTGGATTGAGCGATGCGGAACGAAAGAAGCCACCTGTTATTGGGGCAATTGTTACGTATCGGTTTCAAGAGCTTACTGGGGATGGAGTACCGCGGTTTCCGTCATATGTGGGTGTAAGGGTGGATGCGGATAAACCGTGCGATGCGAAAGTTAGGACAGTGACAAAGCAAGGGGACGATTAAAGATGATATTTATATTGACTATTTTAAACTTGCTCTTGTTTGGTAGACAGGATTATCGTTTGTGGGAAAGACAAAACGCGCTGAAAAGTGTGGTTGCCCCATCCTTTTGGATCCAAAAATAAAAATAAAAATAAAAATACAGATATATCCGTCGCCTTTTTGTTTAACCCAAAAGGTGCTCATTTCTGACTGCCCGCCAATTTATCAATGCCTGCCTGCCTTAAACAAAAACCTTGAGCACAAATTAATACCCAACGACAAAGATGTCGTTCTGATTGTGAAAGAGGTCTTGCACAAATTGCCATGGATTGGACAGATTCCATGATTCCGACAGTAGCCTCGCCTGTGAAAGCAGAGCTGCTCTATTTCTGACATGTTCTATCAGCTGGCGGGCAGTGGCAAGTTGGCAGAAGATCTTCGTCGAAACCATTTTTGTGCTGTTCAAGGTTCAAAGTGGCTGCAGTGAGTACAAAGCATCAACAGAGCTTGGAGATACTAGAACGGCATATACCTCTTGTGTTTTAGCTGTTGGTTTTGATGCTGCTTTTTTTGTTTTGTTCTGTCAGTTCCCTCTCAGTCGAAACGTCCAAAATGCATCTTTCTTGTTTGTTTCATTGATTTTGGCATTTTTCCTTGTGTATTGAACAAACTTGTGACTGTGGGATCATTGGGGATCATTGGGATTGTGGATGTAACTGTGCATAATGCTTGGTTCAAACAGGTGAGTGAACGGTTGCTTCTTGCGTGAAGGTTCTTTGTATTCAACTGGGTCACTGGGTCAAGGGTCTATACAAGAGTGAGAGTGTGGGAACAGGATGTTTGTGTGGGAATGTAAAATAAATTAAACTAAACCAGACTGAATTTAAACACGCGTTCATTATTGACTGGGCATCATGGAAATTTTTATTCTAATGAAACATTGGAACATAAAATGGAGAAATTCAAGTGTTTGAAGCGAGAATCCTGCGCATTTTGACGTCTCGTTTTTGCGTATGCAAACGTGAAAGTGAGAGTGTGCGGCGGGCGACAACCGCTGCAGGATTGTTTGCATCAGTTAGTTGCCCACGCGTGAACTTGATGCCTGCCTGCCTGCCTGCCTGCCTGGTTCTTTGAAATGAGTCAATGCAAGAGTTGCTGGCTTCGTGTGCCAAGGGTGTTTGTCATCATAATCGATGAGTTCAAATCAAAATTATGGGGGTTGTCAACCACTACAAAAAAACAACATACTCAAAATGCATGGCGTCAAGAAACATCGCTCCCGGCAGCCAGTCCTCACACGGGGCGTCATGTCCTGAACGAGGATGGGTAGAATGCCAAACTGGTCTTGGCCATCTGCTGATTCGATCCCTTCCACCGTCAGGCATTCCCACGCACATCTTCAGAACTGCCAGCAACAGATCATCTTGCTGCCAAATTCAATGCGTATACGTGCTTTAGTCGGATGCAATGAAGCCAAAGCTATATCTAAGGAACTGAAAGCGGATCAATGAAGGATACGCAGCAGACTTGGATCGATGAATATGCAATGCGAAACAAGCCAAACCATCTCTCATTGATCGATATTCGAAAAAGGTCGTTGACCTCTTGAGGCGTCCGAAGTTGGATCCCACCGAGCAGTATTGGAGAAGGACGGACATCACGAATTTTTTCGAGGCAATGCTTGAAATTCAGCTGCATGACCCGTGAACGACGAATTCGAAAAGGCACTGAGCGGTATTTCCGAATATCTCTCCTCAGCATATTGATTCATGAGTTGTGAGACTGTCGAGTCAGATGGCTGTTTGAATCAGACTCGGGGATTGACGTTGATGGGCGAGGAGTTCTCACATCAACGCCGAGCCGTTTTCGAATCTTCTGCGCGCACAAGTTCACTCACTATCCCAAAGTGCCGCGCTGCTGCTAATTGAGGCTGGTGCCATGGTTCAAAGATTCTGGTTCACACGTGGGGAGCATTTTAAATGTCCGAATTCGTTTGAATGCTGCCTTTTTTTCTCTCACAAAAACAAAATAATGATGTACGAAACTGCGCTGCCTATGCTTGCCCTCATTTCGACATTTATCCCTACGTCTGAAACTGCATTCCAGGTAAGACCCCTGTCACTCTTCAACCCACACACTCCATTCCTATGCCTCCCGCATCGTTGAGATGTTGTCAAACAGCGCGTATTGAAGCGTAGGAATCTCTCTCCCATCTCGCATGTGCGCTGGAATCTCCCTCTCTCTCACGCGTCATCAGCTTTGTGAAGTCAATAACTGGGATCTTTTCATGTCGCGATGGATTTATGTGCCATCTTTGTTCTGACGTTCCGCTTGGCATCTCATCCTTCCTTCCCTTCCTTCCCACATCTCATCTGCGGTCCCATTCTCATACACACACACTGCGCATCTGTCCCAATTCATTTTGCAATCTACATTGGCTGTTTGTTTTCTAGCAATCTCTCTCACATGTCCAACAACAGATTGTTCTCTACTTTGCCCTCTTTACAGTTGGATTCGCTGTGGGCAATCTCCAGCAATGGATGATGAGCCCGAAAGAAACCAATTCTTCGCGATCTATGCCAATGTCCATCATCGAGCTTATAGAGTCTATTGTACAAGAAAGAGACGCCGTCAATGCGGATAATGCCACCTTAAGACGCGTAAGTTTATTCTTTTTGCAGCTACACCCGATTTTTGATACCATGCAATCTTTTATGAACAGTTACTCCGCATCAAGGGCCGCGCTGGCCTCGCGCAAGCCATGCGAGGCAAACCAAACAAGGGAGGGTGTTATGCCTGCCCATGGACCTGCACCACATTGTCAACCGGATTCTGCAGCCTCATTAACTGCTTTCCAACCGCCACGGGTCCAACTGCCGCCGTTCCCACCTTTGCCGCAAGTCTCCAGCCTCCCACCCGCCACACCGCCCGCCACCACCCCAGAACCCACCCCAACACAAGTGGCACTTGCCGCTGAAGCCGATCTCATCAGTCACCAAGCTTCCGTCGCCAGTGCCCATCCCGTCACCACAACCCCGTCATCGCCATCATCCACTGCCACACACAACCCCAAGCTCAACACACCAACCGCCGCAAGAATTGCCGCCGCCAAACCCAAATCCGCCTCCAAACCGACTGCCAACTCCGCTGCCAAACCCACCATCCATCCCAATCGAGTTGTGTCGACGCCACCATCTTCCACGGGTCCAACTGCCACCGTTTCTCCACCTTCTCCAGTGTTCAGTCTCGAATCTGCCACGCCCCCATCCACAACCCAAGAATCCACACCCACTCAAGTGGCACTTGCCGCTGAAGTCGATCCCATTAGTCGCCAAGCTTCAGTGGCCAGTGCCCAAGCCATCAAATCCACCACCACAAGCAAGTCATCTCCATCACCCACCGCCAAACCCATCCCCAAACCTGCTGCACCTGCACCCGCTGCCAAGTCCAACCGAGTTCTGTCATTTAAGCCCAGTGCGCCCAGTCGACAATGCATGACTGCCAGTTCCCCAAGTGCCTCAAAGAAAACCGTCACACCCACCGCTGCCCAACGAGTCACACCCAACCACAAGACCATCCCGACAAAACCTGACGTCAAAGCGGCTGCTGGCATGAACGGCCTCATTAACCGGTCTCCAGTGGTCACAAAACCGTCCTCGCTATGTCGTTGGCCCAGGCACATGGCCGTACCTGCCAGAAAGCTCAGACCACAGCCTGAACAAGTCACCGTGGCTGCTGAATCAGTACCCGGTCTCATTAGCCAGGTCTCAGTGGGCGCGGAGGCTTCAACTCCGATGTGTTTGTCAGTAGCCCTCGCTGGGAAGATCAGTCCAGGCCAGGCCGGTAAAGTCCCCATTTCGTCGCCAGTCCAGAAGGTCCGTGTTTCGAAGCAAGCGAGCTTGATCACGCAGAAATCTCCCAAAAACGGTGGCCTGTCTCCAGTGCAAAGTTCAAACAACGATGATCCAGATGTGCGTGCGGTGGCCAAACCCAAGTGGATGCCGGTGAGATTGATGTTTTTTTTAGTAACCTTTCGATTTTGTCGCATTTCTCACACTGTTCTGATTTTATCAGTCGACACTGTTCAGCAATCCCAAACTTCACAAGCTTCTGCGCAACCCGGCATCTCATGAGACTGCCAAAGCTTCTGGGGTGTTAATGTACAAGCAGCGGCCGATGCGGTTGTGAACGACACGTTTTTTTTTTGGTGTTTTTTTGGTATTTATTTTAGTCTGAAATATTTTTTGGTATTTATTTGAATAAATTCTGCAACTTCTTACTTGGCTTGCATTGGTGCATTTTCTTCGCTTCAGCGTTGTTTTAGATGAGAGTCGCGGTTGAGGAGAAATCGTAACTCTCGTTTGAGGATCCAACTTTGACAAAATCCCTTTATTCCAAAGAACACAAACGCACAACTCTCGTCATGCAAAGAAATCACACATCAACTTTGTTGCAGTTCTCCTCGCGCTTTCAACAATTCACTTTCCCGTGCACGTGCGCGAAGCATTTTGGATGCGGCGGCTGCAGTTCGGAGTGCCTGTGAGGTTTCCACCTGTTCAAAAAAGGTGCGTGTGAGGGAATTGATCAACCCAAACTTGACATAGATTTGACAGCACCAACCTCCTCACTTGAAAAGGAAATCAACGCTTTGGGTGACATGTTTTCTTCGTAATAAGTGTGCTGAATATGTTCGCGTCTCAAAGTGCTGGAGACATTCTGAATGGGTGTAAGACTGCGATCGAGAGACTTGTAGCCCTTGTCCGGCTGCCTAAACGCGACAGAGGAAGGTTTTCTGTCAGCGTTATTCGGTATCTGACGTGGTGCACGATAGCGTGGGTATTTCTGCTCATGAAATTGGGTGGAAGGTGCGAAACTGACGGGTCGCGATATTTTTTTTTTAAGTTCAGTTTCGGCTGAGTTTGGTGCTGACACGTTGCGATATTTTAACGCGGAAGGTTTCAAAGTGGCGGACTTGCTTTCAAAATTTGTACTTGCGTTCAAGTAAGTTCTCTGGGTCCCAAGAGTCGTGGCTGAAGTTGCGCGTTGCATGGCGGCATTTGGGCGGTTGGCTGAAAAGAATAATGGAGTGTCGTCATCCGAATCCGTTTCAGTTTCCGAGTCAACTTTCTCAAACATGAGAGGGTATGCTCTTGGCGTCATTGGCGTGTTGGGTACTCTGGGGATGACGATCTTTGGTTTGAGTTTTGCGGGAGACTGGAATGCGGTCAGTTGCAGTTTATGACTCCCACGCAACGTGAGACTTACTTCATTGACTGGTGTGTGAATCGGTGTCTCGGGAACAAAAGAAAAATCAGAGTTTGTCGAATGCGCATCGGTATCGCCGTCGGTATCGCCGTCGGTTGGTGGCAAAGCTTCGCAATCGGTCTCCGACGCGTGACTTCCCTGTACGCCAGAAACTGAGCCACTGAAATCTGTGAATCAAGCTTCTAACCTCGAAAGACCGTTTAACTGTGTTTTCGCTTGATGAAGCTGAAGCTGAATCCGGAGACTCTATCATCTCAATCGGGGCATTCACACTGTCTCCGCGTTTGCCCGTCTCAGGATTGGCATCGGACTTTGCCGGAACGCGCCGCTTGAAGCCTTCTTTGACCAGACGCCGCAGCTTGGACAGGAAAGCTGCCGACGGGCTGTTTGCTTTGTGTCCCATTTCGATTTGTTTTTTGTTGTATTTATTTGGTCATTATGTAATGCAGCTTCTTTCTCACATTTCAGCGTCCAGGGGCACCGTCCGTTGTGACTGAAACGGGGCAACCGTGAAGTAACCAGGGGTCAACGAGTAAAACCTGAATTCGAATCAGAGATAAAAAAACAACCCAGATTAGTCAACACTTCAGAAATGAGCTTGACAGCTGCACAACTGCTCTCCTCCTCGGCCCTTGCTGGATCCTTCTTCCTGTTTGGAGACATCGCAACACAGTACATCCACAATAGACCATCTCCTGCCGCCAAGTCTGACCGACCCTCACTCGAAGTTGCCTTGTCCAACTGGGACTCTGAACGCACCGCCAAAATGGCAGCGTTCGGATTCGGCGTCAACGGCTGGTACTTTCTCTCAGCCTTTCAGATACTCGACAAAGTGATTGGCCCAGCAAAAACGCTGCGACTCGCCACGATCAAAGCCGTTGCGAACCAAATCATTTTTGTCCCTCCATACTCGGCAGGCTTCCTCTATTACTCTGCCGCATACGTGCATACGAAATCGATCCCCGGTGTTGCTGCAGTAAACGCGTGGGACTCGATGGTGCAAAAGTTTCCAACAGTGTTTGCAATGGGATGTCTCATTTGGCCCGCAGTCAATGTGATTAGCTTTCGATTTGTTTCACCGGGATTACCGAGGGTTGCACTTATGAATACGGTTGGATTATGCTGGACAACGTATTTGGCGAGCGTTGCAGCTTCTTCGGAGATTGGTTCGGGGACCAAGTCATCGGGTTTGGACGAGGAGGCGTATCTATGATGTAAAGGACTTCTTTTCATATGTGCACGGGAATAAATCAACAAGAAGCTGACGCAGAGACTGTCGATATCTGACGTTGGTTTATTCCTTGGGGGTATTTGTCATCAGACGTGACGTGTCGAAAATTATCAAGCGCCTCAAAGCGATTCATTGTGGAGGCAGAGATTCACGGCATACAGGGCACTGCATAATACAAAATAGGGTTAAGTACATTTGACAACGACATGTTCAGAAGCAACCAAAACATTCTCCCAACCTCCAGTTTAATATCCATCCACCGTTCAAGGCAGTCCGTGTGAAACACGTGATCGCATGGAGTTACCATGTATCGAGCAACGTCGCGATTTCGATCTTTCCCTGCAGTTCTGTCTGAAAAGATTTCGCTACAACAGATTGCGCATTCGCTTCCTTGTGTTTTCGATCCCGTCTCGAATTGAGTTGCGCGGTGGTAATCGTACCTTTTTGGATACAGCTGGAAGTGCCAGAGACGCGCAAATGTTAGAGCGGGCTCAGAACTGAAGCAACTTCAAAGCACCTTTTCTGGAATTAATGCTCGAGTTCCCCATCGATCTTGCAAATGAATCACCAGTATCTGGATAGCAACCCATGCAGATACTATAGCTGCGGTCCAATACCTCGGATTATCCAAAGCAATCGTCATTGTCAAAATGTTGCTTGGGCACGCGAGGTAATACAGCCCAAGTATGAGACGCGAAACAGACGTCATGAGAAGATAGCTTGGATGCAACGAATTGCGCGAATTGCGCTTGATATTGCTGGAGGCAAATTCCTTTAGCAATGGTTTTCGACAGAGCAAAAAATGACGCACCTCAAGATTTGTGGCACCCAGAGGGAAGACGCCACCACCAGCGCCGAGTTCATAATAAACGGCGATGACGGCCCAAACTTGTAAAAAAAGTAAACGCCAGAAATAAGAAACCCGCATGTCCTTGAATAAAACATTCCCACGGAGGCCCTCCCATCAGTCCCTCTTGATCGCGATACATCGAGCAGATACCGCATACCCAGCACGGCAAATCCCAAGAATTTACCAAAAGAAACACCCACGAGGCTTAAAAATACGTCCCCGCCAAATGATTGTGCCATCACAAAATGTACGAGGCATAAATACGCGTCT
This sequence comes from Chytriomyces cf. hyalinus JEL632, assembly GCA_025435555.1. Lineage (NCBI taxonomy): Eukaryota > Fungi > Chytridiomycota > Chytridiomycetes > Chytridiales > Chytriomycetaceae > Chytriomyces > Chytriomyces cf. hyalinus JEL632. The sequence goes on along the minus strand of JAIWWG010000153.1, from coordinate 29,292 downwards.
GCCGATATCATCACGCTGAGCATGCTCAAAGAAACTTTTGCGCGTTTACTGGGCGTGTCAGTGTACGCCATTTGATGCAGCATTGCTGTGACTTCGACTAATGCACCAAAGAGACACCATCCCGCGTAGTTTATCGCTTTTCGGCGGTATCTTTCGATTTTAATCGATTTCCGGCTCCCTTGAGTGGGTTTCAGAATCAACTGGCAGTTGGGTGAAAAGACGGCTGCACTGAATTGCGGTTGGGGTGGTATGTGAGAAAACGAAGAGACGCCTCCGTTTTCAATCAGGTCTAAACTGGCATGATCATGTCAATTTCAACATTTCTATCTTCCGTTAAGCGATTGCATACCTTGCTCAAACTGTCGGATTTTGGAGTTGTTGAAACCAGAGATGCTCGCCATCTGAATTTGAATGTTGAACATGCACTTTACGTCTGATAATCTGGAGCTGGCTGCATGCATGGACTCCATGAGTTTTCAAGTTAAACCAAAGGAAGAATAAGGCTCCTACTTTTGTACTCTATTCTTCGGTCATCGTCAACTTCGTCCGTGAGTCGATTAATATCGGCTTGCACCAATTGAAGTGCGAGATCTTTCGCTTTTCCAAACATGGAGCCACTTCCAACTATCGCTAAGGCGCGTTCGATATTTTCATGCGCGGATGAATTGCTGTTATTGTTTTTTTGATGAGTCCTTCAGTGACACCGCTGAGAGGAAATCATTGCACTCACAACGATACGAATCCAGACAGCACCATCTTCCCTTCATTCAACAAATAAAATCCATTGACTGGCACACTGAGCACACGCGATCTCACAGGCCTCAAAATTCGACGATTCGTGATTGGCGATTTATATTCAGCCGACCGCCCGCGATACGTCCCCGCAGTTACTTTAATTCTCAAAACGCCTTCGAGAATATGAATGGAATCGTGTGTCCAGTTGATTGACGGAGATGCTTGATTTCGGACAAGCAGCGAGAATGAGCCGGGTGAAGCCCAGTCAAACTGGCCTCTATTGTATAGTTCGGATGCCTCAGGGATGCTCGTAGTGGACGATGGGATGTACTGGGCTGAGATGTGTAAGTTTGAAGGGCTCCAAGCGTGGGGAAGCACAACCTTTATAGAGGCCGCTTGCGTTTGAGTAGAACGGACCCTCTTCCTGAAAAGATAGATCGACGCTTGCGGTTGATGGATCTTCAAATTGCATGCCTGATATTCGAGTGTGGGTGTGTTCCAGCTTGGACCGAATTTCGAAACTTGATTCCTTCAAACCACCTCGGTCGGACGCATCGAAAACATTCTGAAGCCTTGCGCATTAGAGCAATGCATACAGATATGAATATGCGCACGGACCATGAGGAGGTATGCTGTGAGAGCAAGGACGGCGACTCTCGACGACATTTTACTTCAAGTTTTTTAACTTTCAAATTCCATCAGCGTCGAATATACAGTCAAGTCATACAATCTTCTCCTCCACTAAGTAGGTGAAGACCGCAGAATACTTACTTTCGGACACCCCCGTTGGCTGACGCACCACCACCCTTGGCAAAGACCCGTATTCAGCTGGGTCGTAAAGAGAAATTTGTTGTATACTGAACTGAATGCAGAAAAGATATTTGCTCCAGCGCAAGCGAGATATGCAAACGGACCGGCAGTAATAAAAGACCACTTTAAATGCATAGAAACAGCGCCGATTTTTAAAAAATTCAGCAGGTATGGAAGGATTGTCAACTTAAAGGAGAAAAACATGGCCGAGAAAAGCGAATCTCCACCTGCTTCTTCTGAAGATCCGTCCACAAACCCGCAAAGACATCGTGAGGAAAACGCAGTCGCGCTACAGGACTTGATTGTTTCGGCATTAGAGTCAACGCGGTCGATATCAGATAATCTGAGATCCAGTGTTGCCACGCTTCAGAATTTCAATCTTCCTGCCACCAACGCTGGCTGCCAATCTGAGAGAGGCGACACGCGAATACCTTTGACTCATGGGCAAGATACTCAGGTGCAAAGAAGCGCGCGAATCGACCGTTTGGATGATATCTTGTCATTTGGGGGATCCGCCAATCATTTGCGCGACGTTCCGCAGTGGAGCAATGCACAAGCCTCACCTAGTACACACATTGAAAGGCAGCTTCAAACGCGCCAGAATTACAACCCCCCCGAACACAGTCTTTATTCTCCCAATCGCTTCCCACTGCTCCCGGAGCCTTCCCCACTCTCAAACACACACATCGTTATTTCAAACAAGAAAAAACATAGAGAAGCACTGCGCATCATACTTGTCTTTTGGTACATCATCACTCTCTTGGTTGCCCCAATCGTTCTCATCTCGTTCGGAGGAATCACCGACAACTGCGGAACAAACGCCGGAATCGTGCACGGAATCGGAGACTCATCCAACACGCTGCAACTATGGATCGCGTACATGGTCCTCCTCACAGCAATCGATCTTCCTCGCGTACCGCTCACAATTTGGGCGCATAAACAGCTTGCAACGATCGCAGTAGTGCACCAAGAAAACAACAACAATCCTTCCAACTTGCAAACGTTCAGAAAACGCGCTGCAAAAGTGATTCAATTTTCCATGCGGCCGATTGCAACCATTTTATGGATACTGATAGTTTTATGGTTAATGGCTGGGACCGTGTGGCTCGCGGCAAGTACTTGTCAACCGACAAATCCGCATCTTTACACGTTCTGTTTCTTTATGTGCTGTGCATTGTGGGCGGTGGGTATTTCTTGGTACATTCTTTCGCGGTGGCGTGCATGGTATGTACAGGCACTGCAAATGGAACGAGAGCAGCGCCGCGTCCTTCAAGAATTAGGGCTTCTTGAAACGCAGAGAGTGCACCAAGATGGGATGCAACCATATTGGTACACAAATTCAGGAGTGGCCGCGATTGTAGCAAATGCGGAAAGAGCAGAGTCCCGCAGCAGAGCATTACGGTTGGCGCAGTTGGGACAAGGGTCGGAAGCAAACTGGTATTCGCAAGCGCAGAGAAATCGGGATACGTTTGCAGTGGATGGAATCATGTTACCTCGAGGTCGCCCTGCCAGGGGTTCTGAGGACTTGGATCCGTACATGTTGGCAATGTTAAACGGGGCAACGAGTGATTTTTGGACTCCAGTGGATCCTGTGCGGTTTCGTGCGACTGGGGAAGGTGTTGCTCAGGACGAATGGGATCAGATGCGGGTGTATCGGTTTGAGAAAAATGACATTGACATTCAGGCGAACGGAAAAGAGCTAGATGCTGACGCTGGAGATGGTACTGACGAAAAGAGCAAATCCAGAGTCGACGTGACTGATTCGAATGCGACTTTTGGCGGTGGACAACTTCACAGTATTTTCGAAGGTTGCATCATCTGTATGAGCGAATTCGAAAGCGGAGATATTGTTCGCGAGCTCCAATGCAGCCATGCTTTCCATGAAGAGTGTATTTCGCGATGGATGAAGAGCGTCAAAGAAGGAGGGGAGGGGAAGCGCACGTGTCCCCTCTGTGTGGCTGAAGTGTCGAGAAAATAAAAAGGCCCAAAGGATATATAATGGCATGTTGTACTGTCCAATGGTGTGTTTAATTTGAGCTTATTTTCAACTCCACACGCTTTATCCACGAGTCAACTGGAAATAACGATAACAAGAGTCAGATGGAGTACAAAACAAGAACCGGAAAGGTTTAGTCACCTTCAAATACTCGTCACGAGTCCGCGGGTTATCTCTAAACTCTCCCAACATGCAACTAGTAATCGTGCTGCTTCCCGGCTTCTGCACTCCACGCATGCACATGCACATGTGTGATGCCTCCATTGTCACAGCAACTCCTTGAGGCTTCAGAACCTCGTTCAATACGACCGCAATTTGCTTCGTCAGACGCTCCTGCACTTGCAATCTGCGACTAAACATTTCTGCGATACGCGCCAGCTTCGAAAGTCCAATCACGCGACCATTTGGAATGTATCCAATCGAAACCTACATAAGTTGAAATGTTGAGTTGGAATCGCACGAGGCATTAACGCACATGGAACAACGGGAAAGGACAGCCAAAAATAAAAATAAAATATAATAAAATAAAAGGAGAGAATAAAAGACCATAGAACCTTCTCCATACCTTTCCAGTAAACGGAACCAAATGATGCTCGCACAGAGAAAATACGTCAATGTCCTTCACAATCACCATCTCATCGGCATCCTCCTCAAACACTGCCTCATTCACAACGTCCTTTAACGACTCTTCGTATCCTTTCGTAAAGAACATTAACGCCTTCGCATAGCGCATGGGCGTCTTGAGCATGCCTTCCCTGGAAGGGTCTTCACCCAGCTGTTCAACAATCACTTTGACTGCTTCGGCAATCTTGTCCATACGTTCCTTGCAGATAGATGAAATAGGAACCGATTTAGGATACGGTGTGCGAACTGAATCAGCGCTGTGTAAGCCTCACCTGTTTCTGTGCGTCCGTCTCGTTCTTTCTCTGCTTTGTGCCGATGGAGGGCCATGAGAGACCCGTGTTGTCGAGTTCGAGAACTAAAGGTTTTGCCGGGTTCCTTGAGACGCCAATGATTGGGGAGGCATTGTGGCTGCGAAGTTGCTCAAGTTTGTCCATCTTTTTTGGGGTTGAATTTTGAATTGGGAGATTTGTCATTGACGCAATGCATGCTCTTTTATAAACCTTGTCCTGCTGTAAAACGGAGCATTGTGCCATTATATTCACTGCTACCGCAACTGCTTCTTCCACTGGAAATAATTGCACCGAAACTCGGTCACTGTCGATCGACTCCGCTTAAGCTGCACTCCTTCACTCACACTCGCGCCATCTGCCATCACAACCTCGGAGTCTTCGACATTTATCGGTTTCGCGTCAGATGGACCAACAGGTCGAGCACACAGATAGAAGTATCGACCCTGGTTTGGACCGGCCTTATTGACCTGTCAAACAAGCGAGAGATAATATGATTAATAAATACAAGTTGAACATTAGATAAACAATATAAACAGGACATACCCGATACTCTTTTGCCGCTTCAAGATGGTAACATTTCGGCGTTTCAGGTCGCTTCATGAGATTCTTCCAAGCAGAGATACTATCTTCTTTGCCTTCAGTCAGAACATCAGGGATCGGTCTAAACTCCGCAAATTCAGCCTCAGAAATGATGCGCGTTTCGGGTATACTTTTGCCGGGATTATCCATGTTCAATTTGACTTCACCGGCAGGTTTTTTGAAAAATGATGCAATCGAAGACTGCGTTTTCGCTGTGCCGGTTTTTTTGTTGAGATCGCTGGGAATTGTTGCGGCGGGTTTTTGTTTTTTGGCTGCATTCAAAACAGACTGCGCAAATTGGTTAGCTTCTCTGCCGACATCTGAAACAGTTCGTCCGAGCGTGGCTGGTATACACTGAACGGCTGACACAGAGCGCTGAATTTCGGATTCGTTCTCAGAGAATCCTCGCTTTTGTCCCGCTGCAATTTGCATTGCCATTTCATGCACAGCAATGACAGTTCCAAAATTCGCTGTTGATACTGCAGCTGGAGGTCGAATCCAACTTTTTAAACTGGTTTGCCGCCCTTTTCCGGCCACCTCCTCCCACAGCTCGGCACATCCATACGGTATGGACTCGACAGAAAAATTCGAATCAGTGAGACCCAATGCATCCGAAAGAGGGACGCCCGATTCGGGATGCTTTTCGCGAAACAACGCTTCGACTGGACAATGATCGCTCCCCATCACATCGGGAAGGATATCACAAGAAGCGAACCATGGTATCAGTGCAGGTGATACAAGGATATAGTCTATCCGAGTTCCGAAATTTGCGCGTCTGTTGGGCCGTTAAGTCACGTAGTTCTTAATGTTGGTTGGGAGTTGAAAACAAATTTACCTCGCATCGATCAAAGTATTCCAACAAGTGAATGCACCCGTTCGATCCGGCCAAAAATGGCGAAACAAATCCACCAACAACGGTTCTGAATCTCCAGCGTCTAATACACTGTGCAGCCATTTCCTTGAAGCCGTTTCACCAAAGGCATCCAACTTGTTTTCACGCACATTATTCGCAGGGTCACAATGATCGATTGGTTTATGGCATATGTTCAAGTCCCCAACTAAAATAACGTTTCGATTGCACGAGTATGTGAGCGTTTGAATGATGATCTTGATGGCGGTTTGGAATCTGTAAAACCCATCAGTCAATGATCAGATATCAAGTTTCAAATGCAACCTCTGCTTGTACTCGAATCGATCAGTCTCATCTGGGGAAGCATTCGGAAAATACGCGTTGATGAGGATAAACAGCGAATGATCCGAAAACACGGCGCGTCCTTCGTCTGAAAATGCTCGCAGCTCTTTTGCATCGAAACCAGAGTCCAGGACAGCTTGCAGTGCCATGCGCAGATGCGTGAATGGTGATTTGGAATCGATTTCAAATCCGTCGTGAGCCCAGACGGGTGAGAAAAGGATCGGTGTAAACACAGATACACCAGAGTATCCAGACCGCGACTATTATTTGAGTTAGGAAGTGGTATGAGCAAATTAAACGCTGTCCGAAATCTTGAATCCAAATCACACCGCTGTTGCATGGAACGCCCGCCTCGACTGGACTTTCGTCAGCTCCTCGCGCACAATCTTGTCTCTTCTGCACTTGACTTCTTGCAGACAAACAATCGTCGGCACTGGCGTTGATGCGATGGATTCAACAAGATCCTCGTTGCTCTTTGCCTTGAGTGACTGGCGGTACGAGCCGAGTCCCTGCGTTTCAGTTTAAGCATCGCGCGTGCTTTGGCACATCATGATGGGCTCACGTTGATGTTCCATGAAAACAGTCGCAGAGACATTTTCGAAGCGTTCGATTTTAACTTGCGTAAATAAATACAAATGAGTCACGCCATAAAATTCTTATCTAAACATGAACACCGACTCGCAGTCACTGCCCCTCCATCTGCCCCTCCTTCGCCAACGCATCGACTCGCTCGACTCCCAGCTGGTGACTGACTGCACTCATCACCCAGCTCTATGTTCATCTGACCCATTTGCCAACAGATCAACCTGCTGAACGAACGGGCACAAGTCTCCATCAACATTGGCCTGGCGAAAGGTTCTGCAGCCGCCGCAGCCATCGAATCCGACCCTTCCGATGTACACAATGCGAATGGAAAGCGACCAGCGAAAGAGGAACACATTCATCAACCTGCACGCGAGATTAAAGTGTATGAAAGGGTCAAGAAATTGAACGCGGGACCGTTGAAAGATACAGCGATTGAGGCTATTTACCGGTACTTTCCGATTTACACTTTTTTTTTTTTTTTTTCTTCAAGCTCACTCACACATTGCATTCAGTGAAATCATGTCAGCTTCCATCTCGCTGCAACGCAAAATCACTGTCGGTTTCTTGGGACCCAGGGGTTCTTACACTTCCCAAGTCGCACAAGCGCGTTTCGGCGATTCTGTTGCATACACGGATATGCCCACCATCATGGACATTTTTAAAGCAGTTGCAGATAAAACCGTCACATATGGTGTTGTTCCGATCGAAAATTCTACGATGGGAAATGTGGATGCCACATTGGATGCGTTTGTTTCTGTTTTGGAAGGGCAGAAGGGTGGGCTTGCCGGTGTTCAGGTTTCGAATGCTTTCGCGAAATGCTCTCCGTTGCTTGACGAATGTGCTAATCAAGCATTCATTGCAGATTCGTGCCGAAGATTATTTGCCGATCCATCACTGCCTCCTTAGCACTTGCGACAGCAAATCTGAGATTCGAAAAGTCTACAGCCATTACCAGGTTCTATTGATGCTCGTCGAAGCTCGAAATTTTTGCGCAAAGTCACTGATCCATTTTCAAATCTCTGTCAGTCAATCGGCCAAACTGCGCAATGGTACGAAAAGAACTTGAAAGGAATCGAACGCGTCACAGTCTCAAGCAACTCTACCGCCGCTCTTCTCGCGTCCAAGGAACCCTTCTCCGCAGCAATCTGCAGCGAACAATGCGCAGATTTATATTCACTCAACATTCTCGAACGCAACATTGAAGACAAAAAATCCAACACGACACGTTTCTTTATTCTCGGCGATGCTTGCGATCCCGTACCCACTGGCAATGACAAGACACTGTTGTATTTCACTGTGGATCATCGGTTACCCGGGTCACTTGTGGACGCGTTGAGTGTGTTGAAGCGGTATGAGATTAATCTGACGAAAATTGATTCGAGGCCGAGTGGAGCCATGAACTGGTTTGTGGCTGCATTCATGCGTTTTATCGGCAGTAGATTGATCAACGCCTCTTTTCACGCAGGAATTACAACTTTTTTATCGAATTCACGGGCCATTATCAGGACGAAAACGTCAAGAATGCTCTGAAAGAAATGAAGGCGTTCTGTCTGATGATCAATGTTCTTGGTTCATACCCGAATCAAACGCCGCAATGAGATTGTTGTGATGGAAAATAATGCACGCCACAAGTATGGGAAATTATTACCAGTCTTTGATGAAATAAACTGGGGAGATAGTACCGAAGCAGATCTACATCAATTTCCAGCACAATAAAATTAAGGAAAAAAGATGAAAGAGTGGGCAACATTCAGCTGTCTGATACTGAAAAAAAAAAAAGGAAATATTAAATAAAGTGAAAAAAAAAAGGAAAGGAAGAAAAAATGGACGAGACTGAACAACTGTGGGCGCAGCTAGACTCCATTGATGCTCAGATGGTACATATGTGAGCATGCGATGCGAATGCCGTCATCTGAGCATCTCTTCACAGAAAGCGCTGAATATGCCCTCCGCCAAGCAACAACTGGAATCTGTTCTCCACTGCCTGCCTCAAGCACTCATTTAAACCAGTCAGATGAAACTCTCCACGGTGGAACCCATTCAACAAAGCCCAACTCGCGAGCTGAGAACAAATGGAAACCGCGCATGATGCTTAATCCCAACGCGACGGAATGTCTCACTCTTTTAGCTGATTCTGCAAACCGACAGGCGACAAGTATCCTCAACAAAATCACACCCCAAAACTTAAGCATTCTGGCCCCACGCTATTTCGGCCTATTTTTGACGGCGTCTTTGGGAACTGCCAGTTGTCTAACTTACTTGATTTTTAGGCACGCGGCGGACCAGCGCATTTACCAACCCATACACGCACAACTTTGCCTTTATCTGAGCATCGAGCTGTTTAAAGCGAATTCTCAGCAACTTGGTGGTGATTCGTTTAAGTTGTTGTTTATTGAAATTTCAATGGGACTCGTTTTTTGAACAAACATGGGACAAGCAGAATCGTCGTATAGTCGGGACAGTTGCATTTATTGGCGAGTTGTTCAAATTGGACATGATACCAATCCATCTCATGCGGAGATGTATCTCTACTTTACTGGACACGTTTGATATCCCTTGCGACATTGAAATTGACTGCGTCGTCGAAGTTCTTTTGATTGTTGGAAAGCGGCTTGAGCAAGAAAATTCCCGCGAGTTCAAGAACCAGATGGATCGTATTGAATGGCTGAGTGCGGATTCTGATGTTTGCTTTGGAAGCCTCTGTGCGCTTTTGAAGGTGATGAACGCGCGTGAACGTCAATGGCAACCTGATCCAGAGACCATCAACAATCAAAGAAATCCATTCCCCACTTGAAGCGAAGGAGGGTGAGAAGCGTATTGGCATCTTTGCAGGTCGTGGAATATTTAGCTCAGTTGGAAGAGGGACTGGCAGTACTGGACACGTTGAAGAGGATTCGGCCGATGCGAATGTAATTGAAAGCATAGTGCGTTACCTGAGGGTTGGTTGGCCGAGCACGAATATCTACTTGGAAAATATGGATCGCGTTTTTGGGGAAAGGACATAAGATGGGTCGGCGCGTCACAGTGTTGGGTTTATCAGAGGCATACCGGCTATATACATACATATTTATTTGAAATTCAGCTGTACTTCTCTATATGCGCCGCACCAAGAGCATGTCCAACCGTGTCGCCGAGACAAAGTAATTACTTGTACCTGTGAAAAATGCCAGCAGCGGCATGGGCACACGCGTGTGTAGAGTACAGCGGCCTGCTTTGAGTGCAGTTATGATGGAAGCACGTCGACCAGTGAGTCAGCTTCAGCCCCTTGGTCCAATCTTCTCACAGGCCAGATGGACCAGGGGGTCGCGTGCCCTCCCATCTCCAGCTCGCCAACAATTTTTGGATCTGCCAAAAGGCTGTCGAGCACTTCAGACAGCACGGCAAATCGCTGCATCACTCCTTCTGCATGTTAATAAAGCTGTTAAGTATCGCGGGGTACACATTATCGACACAGCTGCATCCAACCTGATAAGATATAGACCAGGGTGGTCGCGCGGCCCTCCCATCTCCAGCTTGGCACCAATTTTTCGATCATTCAACAGGCTGGGATCGACGTGTCGAGCACTTTAGAAACACGCAGATCAGCACGATATACCGCCATCCCAATAAATCTGGTCCAAATAAGCTGTTGATAATCGCTGGATACAGCTCTTGTTCTCTCTCTTTCCTTGCAGGAGATGGCGTCATTTTTTTGTGTTACTGGTCCCAACCCCGATTTCTTGGTCCAAGCGCAAATGACCACTGGCGGGACCTGCCAAACACAGACTTTGATGCTCGCTCAGCGCCGCATCCGACGCATCAGACAGCTCCAAAGTAGCTCAAAATGACCGCCGTCACCGTTTCTACTCAAATCTGTCAGTCCTCGCGGGATGCGGGCGTCAGAAAAAGGTCATTGTTTTAATTTTCACGAAACCCTAAAGACAATGCCCAGAAAAAGTGAAAAAAGGGTATAAATTGGCTGGCTTTCCCAAAACAAAAAACAAAAAAAAAGACGACCCAACCACCCACTGTCACTCTCGCATACTTTCAGTATCGTGTTGGATACACAGCATGGGAAGCAGACAGCCACTCCCGTTCCCGGCACCTCAATTGGCCAATTGCAAGCACCCAAGTTCTAAGCTCGCGCCCGCTTCCCCATTCTAGCGATCGAATCCCGGCCTGTAGCAGCAGACTCGGCAGGATGACGCTCATGGCACGCGAATAGGCTGGGTGTTCTTGTGGTCGCTACGCAAGTTTGGAAACGGCTACAGCCGGTCGCCGGCCGCCTCCCTCGCTTGGCCCGTAGCCTTGACCGTTTGTCCCACGGATCGGCAGGGGGCTGCTGGTCCCACGTGTCGAGTGTATGGGTCGAGCTGACAACAGGAAGCAGCCGCAAGTGACCGCGATAGCTTGAGCAATGGGGAGTACATTCTCTCTTTGACCGTGTTTTATTTTATTTACTTGTACTCAAAGTCATCTTTCTTTAGGCTCCTGGTGTTCTCGCCCACGTCTGGCCTCGCACACACACACCACCATCTAGTACACTCTTACACACTGGACTCGGCCGACAATCTATCTACATTGACGGCGTCTTCACTTCCACACAGCACCGCACGCGCTAAACGAGGCTGGAAAAAAGACCCCCATGCTGTGACAAGACGCCGTCTACGGGTTTGGAAAAACAAGTTCACCCGGTCGAGTTCCGACGTTTGTGTGTGCGGCCTACCAGACTGAAGCTTGATGAACCCAGGAGCCCATCGAAAGACGGACAATGAGCCAAGGAATCGAATGAACACGAGTGCGAGTCGGTTACGGGTGATGGCCTGCGGTGGGTCGCAACAATTGGAGAGGGTTTGGCACGCAGTGGACAGCGTTGCTTGGCGGGGGAGCTTCTTGGAAGCCACGAATAGTTGTTTTTCTTTTGCAGTGCCTTTATTGTTTGTTTTGTTTGCAGTGCCTTTATTTCTTTCGCAGTGCCTTAGTTTATTTCCTTTCATCTTACTTATACCTGTTTTGGTGGGACATGATTCAGGGCCTCCTCGCGGCTCCCACTGGACAACGAGGGCGAAAGCTCTCGGCTGACGCTGAATCTCTTTTTTAAATAAAGTTGGTAAACCACGTTTCCAAAAATAAAGTTTTGAGTGCAACCACTCAATCCGCGCGCACACTGATTCCATCGGAAGCATCGAAGTATGCGATATAGTCGAGCATAATTATTAATTTAAGTGTTTCCGCGCAAAAGACTGCTTCAAATATACATAAATTCAAACTCTGAAGCAATGGTAGTCGGAATATCGCTGGAGGGAGAGCACCTGAAAATCCATTCCGGTTGCACTCAAGCTTGGTAAGTTGCAGGCATTGACCGATTGAGACTGGTATTGGTCCTTCCAGTCGGTTCTTGCTCAAATTCACAGTTTGCAGTTGGGCCATTCCTCCAAACAAATCCGGCACGTTTCCGGAAAGCTCGTTATTTTGCAGACGCAAATCCACCAAGTTGACCAAGTTTCGAAAACTCGCAGGGATCGAGCCAGTCAGCCTGCGTCAGACATATCCAGCACCTCCAGATGGATCAGATTCCCAAAACTGGCGGGTATCATGTCGTCAAGATACACGCAACTTAAATTCAGCTTCCTCAAGTTGACGAGATTGGCCTCCTCCGACAGAATGGGACCAGTCATGTGAGTGCCCATCAAGTTGAGAGTGGCTAGCTTGATGAGTTTGCCCATACAGCAAATGACCTTCCAAGTCCAGGGATGTCAACTATTTCAGGCTGCCGATTGCGTTTGGCAGGGTACCAGCCAAGCAAAAAGATTCATAGCTGGCATGGACGTCCAAAGGGAAGCATTCCGAAAGAGAAGCCACGTTGCTTGACTTGACAGGGATTCATAGAACATTGCTCGATGTTTTCAAGGGACTCGGATGGAATCGCGGTGTAACAAAACAGAAGGCATCCGTATCGCGTCCCGTAACTACATTGAAGAAGTGACCAACATGAACGAGGTCAATCATGGTCGAGAAGGGAGGGCCTGTCAACACGTTTTTGAGGGAGCAGCAGACACACTGGTGCTTTGCGGTCTTGAATGTGTACAGCTGCAGAAAGATGTGCGCAAGGACTTCGATGGGCAGGTTGAGCAGATGCATGCTTCTCAGTTTTTTTTCTCGTTTTTGTTTTGTTCTTTTTTCGCTTTAAGTCTGGTGGTTCGCCTTTGTTTTCAGATATTTTCAACTATTTACCAGTTCATACCAACGAGACAGATTGACGGTACAGTTATAAAAATAATGCTACGCTAAATCCCTGAATCTCTCCATGCAAGCTGGCGCTGTTTCCCGCTGGTTTCGAACCCTGCCCCTTCATTTGCCCAGTCCAAAAAAAGGCGTGAGGCACAATCCACACTGCACCCACACCCATCCATCCCCTTCCATCCTATAAAGGAGGCGCACCCTTAATCGGATGTTCCTCCAAAATCTGTATCGACGCTTGCGCATCCTTCCCCAACACATCCTGCTTCTTTCGCAAAATCGGCTGCACCTCCTCCACTGTAGCCATCTCAGCACTCGCAACTACAGCCGGACTCGCACGTACCGTCGAACCGCCTGCAACAATCCTCGGAGTAATGATGAAACTTTTCCCCGGCGTACGTTCATGGAAGGTGGGTGTATTCCCAATCAGCGCGTCGAGAGCTGGATTGCCCGTTTTGTTTGTAGGAGAGGAGTATGAGTTTCGCGGGATGTTTGTGTTGCTGTTGGAGTTGTGGAGTTGACGGTATTGTTGGCGGGGAAGGGAATCTACGGCGTTTGCAGATTTCTTTCGTTGTTTACATGTATTGCACATGCGCGATATACAGATGAATAGTATTATCAGAAGAAGAATGAATACGCTTGTCGATGCAATTGCGATGCCTGCGACGGCAGAGTCTGAAAGGGCAAGAGCGCCTGAAGATGCATCCGCGCCAGAAGTTGCTGCGGTTGTTGATGTGGTTGCTGCTGGTGCTGATTGAGTAGATGTGGCGGGTGATGAGGTTGTTCGAGGGGGTTGTTGAAAGATGAGCAGAGGAGGTTGGGTCGAGAGGGTGTTGAAGTCGGTTCGAAGGCCTTCAAAGAGCTTCCTCGCAGCTGTTGAGGGTATGGAGTTGGTGGGTGCGGGTCGGTTGTTGGTGCTGGTGTTTAGACTCATGCGCGGGATGAGATGAGATGGGGTGTTGTTTTTGATGGAGTTGAACACTGACGAATCTATTTGGACACTCGATAAACTTTACAGTGCCATTTGCCGGTGTTCAAGAGCGAACCTCTTTTCGAAACAAGATCCCAAGTCCATGCGTTGTAGATATATGTTTGTTGACCGTCTTAAACACAGAGAAAAGTACACGAAAAGAAAGCAGAATGAAATAAAACATCCATTCGCATCCACGCGCACCCACACTCAGACCACAGGTTCATCCTCATGCACGCTCTGCTGCCGCAAGCTCCAATACCTTTTCAACTTGTCTGGGTGATCATCCCCGCCCAGATTTGTATCAAGTCCAACACTTTCAACAACAAACAGCGGTACAAATCCGCTCCGCATGCCAGATGCATTGTCCGCTGCCACAACATTAATCGCACCAGCAACTTGTAACGGAACAGCACCAAACACCTCCACATAACACCACGCATCACCAGTAAATTTGACAACGCGCACCAAATCACCTGCATGCAACATACACTCATCCTCATACCGCTTCACATGTCCTCGAAGCGCAATAAAAACAAACGACTGCAAATTGTGTTGCGCCAACTGCGTGTTTTCGCTGCCAGGATTGCGCAGAGGATTCGAAGTGACAATTCGCGACTGCGAGAACGGAGACTCGAGGGTGGCATTGTCAAGCGGGATTTCAGAGACGGACGGGAGATTTGCGCGTAAACTGGATTCGAGTTGCGCGTGTTGCGTTGTTGTCGTCGGCAGCGTGTAAGAAGACATGCGCGTTTCTTCGGGGGATGTTGAGTCTGTCAGCGCCGTAACGGGTGCCAGGACCGGGATACTGGTAATTGGAAGGATCAACAAAAATGCCAAGCTTGAACAAAAGGAAAAAACAAAGGATTTACATTCTGTTGTGGTCATTGTCAATCCATGATTTCCCATTCGCGGTGCGGGTGGGTCCAGTTGCTGGTAACGCCTTTGCTTGGAAAGCAGCCACCTCAATCTGTGGGTTGCGCCTGGATTTCGCAATGAGATGGACGGGAATATCAACCACACTGGATCCAGCCAAATTCTTGTTTGAAATAGCGCTGGCCGTGTTTGAATCCACATCCTCGGTTACAGACACTGCAACCCCGTTCTTCATTGTCGTCTTGATTGTCTTTGTTTTTGTGATAGTCGTAGTTGTCGTTGTTGATGTCGCAGACCCATTTTCGACCGCAATGACTTCAGATGTGCCAGATCCGCTGGAAGACGTGATCTCATCTCCACCAACAACCGCATACGGTGTATCTGCCAAAGCGACCGATCCAACGCCACTGCTTGCAGTTACAGCACTCGACACAAGCTCGCTCAACTTGTCCACCTCCACCGACACAGGTCCGCCAAACAACCGATTCGCGTTTGAACCCACTGTATCCCGCTTCGCAACGGCCACAGCCTGTTCAACGAGATTCACGAACGCATTTCCTTTCGACGACGGAACCGGTGGTGTTTTGGGCAGAGTCCCCGTTTTTGGTTTGATGACAAAGCTTGACACTGATTTCGACATTGTTGAATTCGGGGTTTGAGATTCGGAAAGAGGAATCATGCTTGATTCGTAGGATGTGCTTCCAAGAGGAAGAAGGCTTTCGCCCAAAGAATCTCTCTTTGCTGCACGTTTTCTGTTCCTCACGCGAACAACGCAAATAAAGATGAGGAACAGAATGAGGACAAATGCAAAGGTGATGCCGAGAGTCAGGAGTGCAATCCATCCAGCGGAGAGGTTTGACGACGGGGGTGCGGAAGAGGTTGGGGACTGTTCGCCGAGAGAAGCGGTGGGGGTTTGCTGGGCGGGCTGTTGCACGACGGCATTGTTCGACGAGGATGGCGCTATAAAGCCGAAAAGGGGGGACGGGCTGGAAGTGAATGTGAGGAAACTGATGAGTCCGCTCATGCTGATGTTAAATGTAAATAAATTAAACGATAAATAAATGCTCAGGTTCAAACGCACCCATGTTCACTCTCACTCAAAAGCACTTGTCGTGAAACTCGAAACTCGAAAGCGGTCACCATAACAGACTCCTCAGTTTCAGAAGAGAGAATATGCGCCCCGAGGCTGTAAATAAAATAGAAGAGAAAACAAAATAGAAAGAAAATAAAACAAAAATCAGCAGTTGAACTCTGCGGAAATCGATCATTGAACACTTCGCTGAAATGAGCGCATCGTCACAGGCACCACAGCCCAACACCAGGCTCTTTCCCTTCTTTCCACCTCCAGCAGTCGCGGCTACTTCAACGGCGGCAGGCGGTCTCTTCAATGGATTCTTGAACCCTCTTACCTCAACAACTGCGACGTCGGCTGGCTCATCTTTTTCTTCAACTCGAATACCCACTTCTTCAACCGCAACAAGGACCTTAACTAGCACTTCCAGTATCCTACCGCCGTCTACACTGCCACTGGAAGCATTCACAGCCACCTCTGCATCCACGGTTCCTTCAAACACAATCGAAGCTGCTCAATCAGACACGCTTCAACCTGCAGTCATTGCCGGCATTGCGTCTGGATCAGTAGCATTCGTTGCACTGCTAGTGCTCGTCGTCGTTTGCTGGTGCAAGCGTCGGAAATCTGCTTCAAATTACGCGCAACTGGGCCGCCGCTCCATCCCCAACCAGCCATCAAACGATTCTTTCGACGCCGAGTCAAACAACCCAGCCTCAAACCCACTTCTCACACAACCCTATCACCACCAAAACCCTGGCGCGCAAATTTCACGTGGTGTCGAAAATGCCCCGTCACCACACCCTCCAACACCCATCTCGAAAATTAGCCCGACTGAAAGCGAACTCATTTCATTGAGAGCCAGTTGGAACCTTCCAAAATTCGATTCAACTGTTCTTGCAGCGCAATCGACCACGGCGGCTGGCCAAACTCCTCCGTTCAACATTTCCAATTGGATCCTGCACCGTAAAGCCACCGCCACAACCGAAACCCGCATCGTTACAAGCCCCATTGTAATTGAACGCATCATCAAAACTCGTGTGACTCCTGAAGGCCGCGTTTTATACTTTGTCCAATATTTAGACCACCCCACGCTTCAAGAAGAATGGGTCTCTGAAGACGCAATTCCCGCACACGAACTCGAAACATTCCGAAACATGAACGACAATGCAATTGCCAGACGCGAAAACCTCACCCGGTCTGGAAGTTATGGCGCCGGCGCATTCTCGCAGGATGAAGGCGTCGTGATTTCGATGGACCGCGTTAGAGGAGCTGGAGTTGTGAATGTGAGTAGTGGGTCGGATGACTCGGCGGCGGCTGTTTGGTTTCGACCGAATGTTGCGAGCATTTTGAGTGGGAAGACTGTTGGCAGTGGGAGTGATGTTGCGTCGCAGGTTTCTGTGGTTCGGGAAGATTCTCAGAATAAATGAAATAAATGTTGGCAGCTTGACTCTCTCGTCACATTTGATCGAAGTGCACGATTTGGAATGTTTTTTTTTTTTTGAGAGAATCCGTTTTTAGGGGAAAAACTTCCCCTTCAAACACACTCCTCTTTAATAAAAGTAAAACTTAAAAACAAAAACCCAAGCAAAGACGCATGCATCTGCTCAACTTGTCCTTCGAAGTCCTGCTCAAAGTCTTTCTGCGTCTCGACCCGTTCAAAACTGGACAGTACCGGCGAGCCTACCGCTCCGTCAACAACCTGCTCGCGGGTCCTCCTTTTTCGCAGCTGATTGGCCTGGTTCACCTTGGACACATACACAATGCATTGAAAAACGAACTTTCAGATATCTTCTGTTTCGTCACACCTGCGTCGTTTAGGAAGGACTTTTTGAGACGAGTCCAGCAATCTTACAAGTCTCCCTTGAAAACTCCGAATGATTTCAAAGTACTTCCTCTCAAGCGAAGTAACGCGACTTCCCTGTTGGAATGCTTGCCTTCGGAGGTCAATCGCGAGAGTGAATCATTTTTCTATGGCTGTAGCACCATCGGCTCGCTGAAGCAACTGAAATCCCTGGAGTTGAGAGACCACAAGTTGTCTGGCCCCATTCCTCGCAGTTTGGGTGATCTGAAAGCACTGACGAATCTGAATTTGATGGGTAATCGTATGACTGGCCCTATTCTGGAGGAACTGTGCAATCTCGTCAATTAGAGGAATCTGTATCTCGCTGGCACGCTCCTTGACGAAACGATACCTGAAAGCATTGGAAACCTTGTCAACTTGGAGGTGCTGAGTATGTCTGGTGGCAGGCTGAGTGGCCCAATTCCTGCGAGTATTGGGAATTTGGTCAACTTGGTCGAGTTGAGTCTGAGCTTTCAGGGTTGCCGGATACGTTCGGAGGAATGTCCAAACTGCAAATGTTGTCATTAGAGGAGAACCGTTTTACTTGCGCTATTCCAGTTTCACTCGGTCAATGCATGCAACTGACAACATTTGACGGCAAAAGGAATAATTTTAACGGTTCTATCCATGAATCGATTCTTCGAATGCCATTGCTTCGCTACTGGAGACTGGAAAGCAACTATCTAACCTGGGAAATTTCGCCGTCTTGGAGTGTCAGCGCCCAACCCGTCCGAATGGAAACCGCACAGCTGGAAAAAAGCGTTAATGTTGCCTCCGATCGTGAATCTGGAACAACCATTCGTTCTGCATCAGCGTCGTTGGATCTCCAATCAGACGATATCGCGTCGAATCAACTCAAAGGAGACAGTTTTGCCAGCACAACTGATGGACCTCCGCTCTTGCTGAAACTTTCTCAAAATGAACTTTCGGGAGGGATTCCGGCTTGCATCACGTCGCTTTCAAACCTGCAGCGCCTTATCCTATGTGAATATTAGCTCAGTGAGCCATTACCAACTGAAATCGGAAGGTCAGCAAAATTGGAGATTCTGTCACTTGGAAACAACCAAATCTCTGGTGAAATTCCCAAGTCCATATCGGTCTTGTCGCGTTGAAATCGCTGTAACATGGCCAGAACTTGCTCGTTGGCAGAATCCAATTTCAATCACGTCACTTGCGAATCTCACAACTCTGTCGCTGGAACACAACAAGCTGAGCGGTCGCTTGCCGACGGAAATTGGGTTTCTGAATTCTCCCCAATTTCTGAACCTCAGTCACAATCAGTTGTGCGGCGAACTTCCAGAGTCAATCGCGAACCTTACAGCATTGGGAACGTTGAATCTCAGTCACAACTGCTTCTATGGTGAAATTCCAGAGTCGATTGGAAACCTTAGACATACATGGATGTTGGACCTCAGTGATAACGAGCTCTCTGGCGAAATTCCACCCCGCATTTACAAGCTGTCCAATCAATGCACGCTTCATTTGCACAACAATAGCCTTGTCGGTCCGTTTCATTGAGATATTGAAAATTTATCAAGTTCAGCTGGCTCACCAACAATCAGTTGACTGGTTCTGAGCTTGAAAGCTTTTTGCGGCTGCCTCTGCGATTGCTTACTGTAAAAATAAATCACAATCAACTGCGCATACTGTCGTAAAAACCCAACGAAGCCATCGAACGAAGCCATGTACGACTCACCCATCGAAATTCTGCTCGAAATCTTTTTGCAGCTGGACCCATTCACAGTCGCAAAGTACCGGCGAGTCTGCCACTCTCTCAACACTGCATTGACAGCGCATCCCTTCTCGCATCTGATTAGCCTGGTCCATATTAGACACACTCAGTTTGAAGGCGGGGGCAAAGGTCATGTCTTCTGTTTCGTTACACCCGCATCTTTTGGCGAGCGCTTCTTGACAAGCGTGCAGAACTCAATTAGCACACGACCTGGAGTATTCGAAAAGTATCCCGTAAACGCCCTGAATGCCATTCCAATCAACCTTCTCACGGCAACCAGCGAGACTTCCCTGTTTAAAAGCTTCCCTTACCTGGCATCTGTATACACCGGATACTTGCGTTTTGCTGGTCCACTGCCGAGCGCGATCGGCAACCTGACGCAACTCATTCAGCACTTCCAGGTTGACCAGGTTCCCAAAAGTGGGAGGTATTGCGCCATCAAGGAGTGTACGACACACACTCAGTTTTTTCAAGTTGATAAGATTGCCCAACTCTCGCGGGATTGGGCCCGTCACTTTAGTGTACGTCAAATCCAAAAGCGTCAACTGAATCAATTTGCCCAAACTGCGCGGGAGGGGGCCAGACACCTCACTGCCTCCCAAGTCCAAGGATGGAATATGTCTGAAGCCAGGCTGACTGGCTCCATTCCAGCGAGTCTTCGAAACTTGGTCAATTTGCTGGAACTGAGTCTGCAGAAAAACGAGCTTTCGGGCAAGTTGCCGGACATTTTTGGTGGGATGTCAAGGCTGCGAAGGCTATCCTTGGAACACAACCATTTGGAAGGGCCGATACCAGAATCCATTGGTCAATGCATGCAACTGATGACACTGGAGTGCAAACATAACAGGTTTTCGGGTTCTATCCATTTCCACTGCCATTGCTTCAGAAGTTGAACTTTGAAAGCAACTTCACTATCTCGGATGCAATCGCAGAGCCCAATCCATCGGTACGGAAGACGCGCTTTCTGATTCCAAGTTGTTAATCCTGACTCTGATCGTATCACTGAAGCAACCTCTCGTCTCCATCAGCGTCGCTTGATCACCTGTCACTGAATATTGCGTCGAATCAAATCGAAGGAGACAACTTTGCATGCACAAAAATGTTGAAATCCCCAGCGTCAGTGTCCCGCTCATGAGATTGTCGGGCAGCACTTGGGTGGTTCATGAGATTGTTTGTTGTCATTCATTCGCCACCGATTTTTATTATTACATTTCCATCGGACTTTAAGTATTTAACACGGCATATTCGGACGAATAAACACTACTCTCTTCAAAACAAAACTCAACAAAAAAATGGAGTTGCGCTGGTGCTGGAAAGATTGGATCTTTCTCACAATGGACTCTCTGGGACGCTTACAAAATACATCACATCACGGATAAACGTCACACACCTTCGCATGGATGCCAATAATCTTGTTGGTCCTCTTCCAGCTGAAATTGGAGGCTTATTAAATTTGCGGGTCCTGTCACTGGAAGGCAACAAGCTTAGCGGCCATTTGCCGAAGGAGATTGGACTGCTTCCTTCCCTTGATATTCTGAACCTCAGCCACAACTGCTTCAACGGTCAAATTCCTGACTCTATGCAAAGTCTTCATCGTTTGTGGATATTGAATCTCAGTCATAACCAACTTACTGGCGAGATTCCGCCTGGAATTTGCATGATCACCAGTCCCTTATGGGTTCATTGCACGGAGATATCGGAGCTTTGAAAACGATGCAAACGTTGGACCTCAGTCACAATCAGTTGACAGGTTCCGTGCTTGAAAGCGCTCTCCGGATGCCTTAACCTCTCTCAGACTGAATCACAATCGACTATCGGGTCCGCTGCCAAAAATTGGAAAATGGGTCTGGATTCGAACCCTGCATTTGGACCACAATCAATTCTCTGGTCACCTGCCAGCGGGGATGGGAAACCTGTTTCATATGAAGTAATTGAATTTCAGCCAGAATCAGTTGTCGGGCCCCATATCTGCATCCATATTCTGCGGGCGCCGTTCAGTCTCGGCCACAAATGGCTCATTGGTGCCATTGTTGAGTCGATCGCAACATTTCCTCGCGTTGGTGGATAGATCCGAAGTACCAACAGCTGAATCGTGCAATAACAAGCACGAATTAAAATAAAGCTGCTCCGTAAAGGGATCACTGGAACGTCACGAAGAAAGTCAAGCGGGAATTTGAAATCAAACGTCGCGTCTGCTGCAAATCTTTAAGGCGTGGCATTGAGTCACTCGTGCGCGCGAAGTGGCCCCACTCAAAAATAAACAAGACCAAAAAGAAACAAGACAACATTTTATTAAATTTGGCACAGATGACTGTGCAACAGCATGCGAGGCAAGCGCTCGACAGCGAGTCGTTAAAGGACAGACGCACACGGCGGTACTTGACAGCTTCGAAAGGGTCCAGCAGGTGAAATATTTGCGCTTGGAGTTTGTTGGGAGTCTGCAGCTGCAGCACAGTCATGCATGTCAAATTTAATAAAATGCGGTCCACAAGCTTCATTTACGCAACAACATGATTAGAGCCCGGCCTGTGCAATTTAGACTGTGTTTGATCGGTACTTTTTTGTTTTTTCGGTCAAGTTTTCCAGTTGAAACAGTCGTTAAATGTGAAACATAAAAAAAGAAAAAACGGAGACACATGCACCTGCTTGATTTGCCCGTCGAACTACAACTTCACATCTTTCTGCAGCTTAATCCATTCAATATTGCTCAGTACCGCCATGTCTGCCGCTCCTTCAACAACCTGTTGACTGGTCCTCCGTTCTCGCATCTGATTGGCCTGATTCACATTGGACACATCCCCAATCCATATTGGGACGTGCTTGCAGAAGTTTTCTGTTTCGTTACGCCTGCGTCGTTTGGGACGGACTACTTGAGACGAGTCCTGGCAGAAGCGTTCAAGTACTCTCCACATCACAAGTGCACTTCGATGACTCCAGATGAGTTCCCAGTACTTCTTCTCAAGCCAAGAAACGAGAGTTCCCTGTTGGAATGTTTGCCGTCGCAAGTCAGTCGGAGTGAACCCTTTCACTTGTTTGGTCCACTGCCAAGCACTATCGGCTGCCTGAAGCAACTGACATCCCTGGAGTTGAAAAACCAAAAGTTGTCTGGCCCCATCCCGCGCAGTTTGGGTGATCTAACAAGGTTAACGAATCTGAATTTGAAGGGCAATCATATCACTGGCCCTGTTCTGGCGGAACTGTGCAATCTTGTCAACTTGAGGATTCTGAATCTTGCAGGCACGCTTCTGGATGAAACAATACCTGACACAATTGGAAACCTTGTCAACTTGGATGTGCTGAATATTTCCAGGGCCAGGCTGACCGGCTTCATCCCTGCGAGTATTGGGAACTTGGTCAACTTGGTCGAGTTGAATCTGCAAAATAACCAACTTTCAGGGTTGCCGGATACGTTCGGAGGGATGAACAAGCTGCAAACATTGTCATTGGACAACAACCGTTTTACTGGGTCTATACCGGTGTCACTTGGTCAATGCGTGCAGTTGACAACATTTTTCTGCCAAAGGAATAATTTCAAGGGTTCTGTCCACGAATCGATTCTTCGACTGCCATTGCTTCGAAACTTGAGACTGGAAAGCAACTATCTAACCTGGGAAAGTTCGCCATCTTTCAGTGTCGGCGCCCAACCCGTCCGAATGGAAACCGCACAGCTGGCAAGTGGCGTTAATCGTGACTGTGATCGTGAATCTGGAACAACCAGCAGTTCGAATCAACTCAAAGGGGACAGTTTAGCCGGTGCAACAGATGGACCTGCGCTCTTCCTGGATCTTTCTCGAAATGAACTCTCGGGAGGGATTCCACACTTCATCACCACACTTACAAACCTGCAAGAGCTTATGTTGAGTGACAGTAAGCTCAAAGGCCCACTACCAACTGAAATCGGAAGGTTAACAAAATTGGAGACCCTGACACTTGGCTACAACCAAATCTCTGGCGAAATTCCTGAGTCCATATTGGGTCTTGTTGCGTTAAAGTCGCTGAATCTTGACCATAACTTGATTGTTGGCAGAATTCCAAATTCAATTTCGTCACTTGTGAATCTCACTCATCTGTTTCTCAATCACAACAAGCTCAGCGGTCCCTTGCCGACAGATATTGGACTGCTTACTTCCCTCGAAAGTTTGGACCTCAGTCACAACCAGTTATGCGGTGAAATTCCAGAATCATTTGAAAACTTTACGCGTTTACAATCGTTGAGTCTCAGTCACAACTGCTTCTCCGGTGAAATTCCAAGTCAATTGGAAACATTTTTAATTTGGAGACATTGGATCTCAGTCATAACCAGCTCTCTGGCGAAATTCCACCTATTTTCATTCTATCCAATCTCTCCATGCATCAACTAAACAACAACAACCTCGTTGGTCCCAACCAGTTTCGCGGGTTCTTTCCCGAGAGTCTTCAAAGGCATTGGTTCTTGAAACTGCTGGATCTGAGGGGAAATCATTTCGAAGGGGATCTGCCGGATTATTTTCGACCGCGGTGGAACAAGTCTGTGATCCCGTTCCGCTGGGAGAGGTGGTAAACGTCCGTGTATGGCTTGGTACTCCTTGTGCGAGGTCTGAAAATAAAGAGTTTCGGGAAAATGGGCTCGGCACTGTCGCAATCTGGTTCAAATCTGTTCAACAATCTTTTTCAAACACAGTCAGAATTCGGAGTAAATAAAACGGACATTTCACGCGCCATCGAAGCGGTTTTATCTCCGGCTCAGCGTGGAATTGAAATCACGTATTTGTCACAACTGTGCCACGCGAGATCAAAGCTGAAGAGTTTGGAACTTGCGCGCGCACAATCTGCCAATGATATCAAGTCCACTTACAACGTCAACATGAATCCATCGCAATCGCGAAACTAACCAGTGGCCGCACTCATAAATAAACAGGACCACATTTTATTAAATTTGGGACCCATGAATATGCTGCAGATTCCCAACAAACTCCAAGCGCAAATCTTTCACTTGCTGCACCCGTTCGAAACTGTCAAGTACCGCTTGTATATCGCTCCCTCAACGATTCGACGACGAGCGCTTACTTTTCGCAGGCTGTTGCTCCTGTCCACCACTCGGCTCAGTCGATTTGTTCTGTTTCGCCAGCACGCGGGCCTGTCGCAACGAATTCTTTACGCGAGTCCACGCTACGGTGCGCTCGAGTGCCGGCCATGGCTTTCTCGCAAATCATGTTCAGTCGTTTCCGGCTGCCACACGTTAAAGCACACATCAATTCCGGCGCATCCTCTCCTCAAAACGAACTTGCCATGCTTGCAAGGTATCCTTCGGTCAAAAATCGTGGCAGAAAAACGTTTCGATTTGTCGGTCCGCTGCCACATACAATGGACGGCATGCATCACGTGACTGTGTCGGTTCTTCCGCGAAATCTGCTCACCCAGTAGCATTCCAGCCAGCATATGGGACATGGTTCGACTTAAAGTGCTGGACTTGAAGTTCAGCAAGTTGACTTGATCGCCAGTCATTAAATGTCGCGTCAAGCAAATCAAAGGATACAGTTTTGCGGGAACACAGAGTGGAGTTTCACCCTTTCTGACAAAGCTGGATCTTTCTTACAATCGGCTTTCTGGGAAATTTCCACACTACATCACACTGCTCAGAAACCTTGCGGACCTTCACTTGTATCAAAATAACCTCGACGGTGCGCTTGCCAACTGAAATTGGAGAGTTGTCAAATTTGAAGAGCTTGTCGCTCAGAACCAACCAATTCTCAGGCGAAATCCCAGACTCCATTTTTGGTCTTGTGGCGTTGGAAGGACTTGACTTGAGCTATAACTTGTCCCTTGGCAGGATTCCAGATTCAATTTTCTCGCTTGCGATCTCACTCGTCTATTGATGCAATGCAACGAGCTCAGCGGTCAGTTGCCAAAGGAGCTTGGACTTCTATCTTCCCTCGAGATTCTGGACCCCAGTCAGAACGCGATCCGTGGTGATATTCCAAAGTCAATTGGTAACCTGGGAAATTTGCGGACGTTGGATCTCAGTCACAACCAGCTCGTGGCAAGATTCTGCTTAAAATTTTCATGCTTTCGAACATATCCAAGCTTCAATTGAACAACAACAGGCTTGTAGGTTCATTGCATTCAGATATCGGAGCTCTAACCATGATGACGACGTTGGACCTCAGCCACAATCAGTTGACAGGTTCCGTACCAACAAGCATGTTGAAGCGCGCGGACATACTAAAATTGGGTCGCAATGGGCCGTGGCTGGGTCCCGCAACGTGGGAAGAACCGGAGTACGTTCCAACCATGCACCCGAGCCTCTTTGGTGACCGGCAGAGGAACATGGAAGACATGGCGCATTTGAAAAATTTGAACCTCAGCCACAATCAACTATGCGGCCCCATGTTTCCATCGACTTTCTCTGATGGATACAATGAAAGCTTGAATCTGAGCAACAACTGCTTCAATGTTGCTCTGCCCCGCGCTTCGTTCCTGAAACGAATCAAAACGCTAGATTTGAACAACAACCAATTTGAAGGATCAGTTCCCAGGAGTCTTGGTCGTTGTAGGAGGTTGAAGCTGCTGGATCTGAGCCGAAATGATTTTGAAGGGGATCTGCCGGAATATTTTCGATCGCAGTCGGGGGACAAGCCTGTGATTCCGTTTCGTTGGGAGGGTGAAAGCAAATATCAGTTGTTGAATAGCGCTCGCGCTGATAGTGAGGAGTCTGAATAAAAAGATTCCCAAATTGGGTTCTAGCGGGTAAAATTTTCCCCTGGAAACACTGTTGAAAACAAAAAACAAAAAGACACATGCATCTGCTCGACTTGCCCTTCGATATCATGCTCCAAATCTTTCTGCAGCTGGATCCATTCAAGTGGACAGTACTGGTGAGTCTGCCGCTCCTTCAACAGCCTGCTCACTGGTCCTACCTTTTCGCAACTGATTGGCCTGGTTCACATTGGACACTTCCCCCCCAAACAATGAAGTGAGCAACATCTTCTGCTTTGTTACACCTGCATCCTTTGGAAAGGATTTCTTGGATCGAATCCAGACAAAAGTCTTTGAGTTCTATCAATCTCACCAGTCTCCCTTGCAAACTCCGGATGATTTCTTAGTTCTTCGTCTCACGCCAAGTAATGCAAATTCCCTTTTGGAATGTTTCCCTTCGGAAGTCAGTCGTTGGATTAAACCATTCCGCTTTGTTGGTCCACTGCCAAGCACTATCGGCTGCCTGAAGCAACTGACATCCCTGGAGTTGAAAGACTATAAGTTGTCTGGCCCCATTCTTCAATGCCACACGTACTTGCGGAATTGAATTCTTTGCTCAAATATAAGCCACGTCGTAATTACGCGCTGGCTGCCACTCTCTTGGAAATGGAACTTCAACATCATCCATGAACTGGCTTGCATGCTGGACGTTGATTGCCGGAAAGAAGCCAGCTACCCCGTTTCTTTGGGAGAAGGGAAGCGAATCAGATCACCAGGTTCACACATTCAATATTTCCACAGGTATCATCACCTGTCAAGTCGCAAACCACAACTGAAAAACGCGTCGTCAAACATCTGGTCAGGTGACCTGTCCGCCAGTCAGTCTCGAACACAGTTGGTTCCATTGTGACATTCCTGAGTCGATGGCAAAATTACTTTGCATTTGCACATAGATCTGAGGTGTTACCACCTAACTCGTGTAACAATAAGCCGCGTCACATTGTTATTGGAAATGTCAGAGCTTGGGCGCGAATTGACTGCTGAATTTGAGTGTTACCAGAACACTTCAAAGAAAATCTAGCGAGAAGTTAAAACGCTTGAGACAGAGCGTGCGAGAGCAATGATCCGACGGTGTGCAGTGGCGTGTGGCTTTGAAACGGAATAAAATGCGCCAGGTGAAATTTAGGTTGGAGACAATAAAAAAGGTATTCATGCGCGACAAGCGAGTTGTATGAAGTTGGTCAGTGATTTTTTTTTTGGTGTATGTTTCCACGTGAAACATTTCCCAACAAAATAAAAGTGAGGTGACATGCATGTGCTCAACTTACCCTTCGAAGTTCAAGTACAAATCTTTTTGAACCTGGGCCGCTTCAAGACCGCAAAGCGTCAGCGCATCCAGCAGTATTCCTCGAACTGCAATGATGTTCCCAACTCTCAGTCGAGAATGAAGGCTTCCCTGCTTGCAACCTTACCCAGTGTTATCAATGGCGCAAATTAAACTTTACATTTCACTGGCCCAGTGTCGAACGCGATGACCAGGCTATTGACATCCATGCATTTTGGTGGCCTACATGTTCTTCTTTCGCCCAGTTCAGGTGAACTGCTTGGTTGTGCAAATGTGAAGTTTATGGGCCGCACTGTGGTTGGCCCTCTCCTGTCAGAGTTGGGCAATCTTGTCAACTTGAAGAAACTGAATCTCAGTGACACGCATGTTGACAGCAAAATACCCGAAAGTTGGGAACCTCGTGAACCTGGAGGTGCTGGATATGTCCAATGCTGGTCTGGCTGGCTTGATTCCTGCTAGTTTGGGCAACTTGGTCAACTTGGTTGAGTTGCTTCTGCAGAGTAACCACCTCTCTGGCAAGGTTTCAGACATATTTGGAAAGATGACCAAGCTGCAAACTTTAAACTTGAGCAACAACAGCTTGAAAGGGCCAGCACCAAAATCAACATTGCTGAAGAACATCCAGTCCCTTCTCCTGCATGGGAATCAACTTGATGCTCTGCTGGCAACTGAAATTGGAGAGGTTTCTAACTTGGAGTTCCTGTCTCTTGGTAGCAACAAAATTTGTGGCGCCATTCCAGATTCAATCACCTCTCTGGTGAACCTCACTCATCTAGAGCTGCAACACAACAAACTTAGTGGTTGCTTGCCAGTGGGGATTGGATTCCTGAGTTCTCTCGAGTTTCTGGACCTCAGCCACAACCAGTTATGCAGAGAACTTCCTGATGCTGTGAAATGCCTTGGACATTTGCTCCTTTTGGATCTCAGCCACAACTGCTTCTGGGGCAAAATTCCCAACTCTGTGAAGAGCCTTCAGCACTTGCTGAAATTAGATCTGAGTCACAACCAGCTGTCTGGCGAGATTCCAGTTGGCGTTGTTGGAATCCCCGTCTGAGAGCACTGCTCATGAGATTATCGTGAGGCACTTGGGTGGTTCATGAGATTGTTTTTGTACCATTCAGGCGCCACAATTTCGTTATTACATTTCCACCGGACATAAGTTTAAGTATTTAAGATGGCATATTCGGACAAATAAACATAACTCTCTCTCAAATCTCAACAGGCGCCACCATGCTTCTGGCCCTTATGGACCTTTCTTTAAGCAGCAACAGCTTGGTTGGTCCACTTCACCAAGGTATTGGAGCTTTGAAGAGGCTGATCAATTTGGACCTCTGCCACAATCAGTTGACTTGGACGGTGCCAAAAAGCATTTTGAAGCTGCGTTTAAACACGTGTAAACTGGAACATAATCAGATCCTGTGCGTGGGACACGTGGAATCAACTGACTGGTTGGCATTTAAGGTATGCTCAATTTAGCCATACTTTGTCATAAGTACCCCTTCCTGCGTGCTCATCTTGTGAATCCATCGAAGCACTCATAAATAATTAAGACCACTTTTTATTAAAATTGGACACACATGAATATGCTCAGAATCCCAACAAACTCCAAGCGCAGATCTTTCACCTGATGGACCCGTTCAAAGCTGTCAAAAACTTTCACGTCTACCACTCTCTCAATGACTTGCTGTTGCGTGCTTACTTCTTGTTGAATATCAGTCTCAAGTGATGGAGCACTGTTTACTTCAATAAAGG
>JAIWWG010000152.1:0-52247 GCA_025435555.1 Chytriomyces cf. hyalinus JEL632 | reverse complement strand
CACTTCCTGCCGATTGATCGGCAATGTTTCCAGACTTTTGGACGGTTTGTTTCCTAGTTGCGACTGCGTTCATGTTGCGGGGGTGAAAAAACTCCGCGCGGATTGTCGATCTTTTCGAAGTTTTTGCAGAATTCTGCAATTATATTATTTTGCGGGTGAATGGTGGCATTCTGCTTCGTGACGACGCTCCATTGAATGCGGGAGGGAATATAAAGTGTATTGGCGCTTCTGAATAAAATGAACATTTCAGAAGGGTACGAATGTGAGGAGAAAGTGAGGAAAATATGAACCTCAGAACGAGATTATTGCAACCTGGGCAGACTGACGTACTGAACTGTCAATGAAGAAAAGCGCATGTTGAGCGACGAGTTGTAGCTGGAGGAGCTGGAGTCAGGGAATTACATTCGAAGAAATAAGGTGGGAATTTTGAGGATGAACAACGCCAAGCTTTATTGCTTTTTGAATATAAGGGAGGTAACAACTCTCCAACAGCGCCATGGAGAACATAAAGTGCGTGATCAAGTCGAGACACTCTTTGAACTTCTTGCAATACGCGTTCCACGCGTCGTGAGTGGTATCCACAGTATCGCCCGGCTGCTTCAACATCATTTGATACTGAATCCAAAAAGAACGCGCAATATGAGTAAGAGAAGAACTTTCTTGTAGAGTGCCAGATGTGCGCATTGTTGAGGGACTTGAAACAGTCGCTGTCAACTGATTCTGAACATGTTTTGCAATTTTCGGAATTTTTTGGAGGGCTGCTTGTTTGAGGACAGTTGCCGAGGGGGTGGAGAAGCTCCGCTACTGATGCCAGTTTCAAAAGTATATCATCAAGATACTGGTCTGAATATACGGAGATTTCCTGGTTTCAAAGTAGATTAGTCTGATTAGCCACCTCGCACGCACACATTTACTGACCCCAATGAAAGTTTGCTGCAGAGCGTGCTTGATAATAGCTGTGGCAGTTTCATGCAACAGATGAGCAGCCCGTTCGACCTCATCGCCGTTTTCGACTTCTGGCGAATTCTTCAGCAGCCAAAAGAAAAGCTTCAGTTCTAGTTATCTGATACGCGCCCTCATAGTCTGCGTCGGCCCATGGGTTCTCGATGGCCGTTTTCCTGTCAATGCGTTCAAGACACTTGAAGAGAGCGCTAACGCAGTCCACCAGCAAGAACGACGTCTTGCTTAATTTTATCAAGTCTTTGTGTTTGCAAATTTCTTCCAAGACAGCCAGGAGCTTGTCATCGAAAATAGTAACGGCTTCAAGCACGTTCTTCAACATCCCGGATACTTGACTTTCAAGCTCAGCAGGATCTGAAGGTACGCATAAACGAAAGGAAAATTTATGTTGACTGTGACACGGTTACCATTGGCGCCATCCCGTAAAAAATACGGCTCGATCTTGAGTTTGGCACCCCAAAAGTCGAAAAAGTTCACTGCAGTTTGGATGCCATTTGAACGTTGCCACACCATCCGCGTTTTTCAATTCCACTTCCAGATATTGTTTCGCGATAGCGACATTGCAGCCCTTGCATTTTTGGGCGGATTGCGAGTAATGGACAGCGCAAAATACCTGCGCTCGCCTGACTTCAGCAACGAGAGTTTTTTTTTTCACACCTTCTCATTTTGAAGATAAAACGAATTCTGGTCGCGAAAAGTCTTGCCGCAACCATCCACATGGCAGCTGAAATGCTCCAAGTGAAATTTCTTGCTCTCGGCGCTGATGTGAGGTCCGCGCAGCGGTTTCCCGCATTTGGTACAAATCAAGTTTAAAAACGCGAAGTAGTGCAGCTCACAGTAAACGGTTATATTTTTCTTGTCGCCTGGGGTCGGATAGTACGGGAAGTACTTTTCGATGATATCACAGCCGCATTCCTGCACAATGATGATTGATTAGATGATTGGCGCTATTTTCAAAAGCATTTCAAAAGCACAGTGCAGGCCTTGCAACGGAAGCAGGCGGCATGGTAGGTCACATCTCCTGCTTTCACAAACTCGCCACTGATGATCAAAGAACACGCATTGCACACTTCAGTTGGAATTTGCAGTTGATTTCAGAAAGCTGAATGGCGCATGTGAAGGAGAAATCGTGCGCCACCCGGAAAAAAAAAGGAACCTCGCAAGCACCGAAAGCGCCGGATCATTCTCAAATATCCCGGCAAAACCTCTCCATGCTTCCGGTAAACAAAACCAAGAACACGGGTTGGCCTCGTCGCCGTTCTTTGTTGTCCCAAAACTTGCACAGCGGTTTAAAAATTCCAAAAAAACGAGTCAAATTTTTTATTGCTTCAGGAAATTAAATCAAAGTGCATAAATAGCGCGCAAAAGGCCCCCATTTCCCACACAAAACAAACAGACAACGACTCGGCACAACTGCTGAATCATGTCTGCCCCAGCCACCGACACCGACGCCGAGAAGCGCGATCTCGAACTCAAGAACCACCCGATGCCCTCGACACCACCATTGGCCTGTCCAGAGACGAAGTTGCCGAGACTCTCAAGGTCGAAGAGTGGGGCTACGACATTGTCAAAGCCTTGGTCTCCGCCGATGATGATCCCACCGAGCGCGCCTTCACGTTCCGATTCTGGTTCCTTGGAACTCTGCTCGGCATCTTTGCCGGTGCTCTCAGACAGTTGTACACGTTCAAGCCACAAAATGCCGCAGTGTCGCCCCTCATGCTCTCTGTCTTTGGATACGTAAGATCAACTCTTCATCTTTCTTCGTTCCTCTAACGCGTATTTTTAAACAGGTTGGTGGCATCTTCCTCTCCAAAGTACTGCCGACTGGAATTTTGAACCCTGGAGCTTTCACCAAAAAGGAGCTCGCGCTGATTGTTATTTGCGCATCCACTGGAGGCAAGGGTGTCTCGTCCACCCTCTTCATCGGTGCCAAGAACCTTTACTTCAACCAGAAGTACTCCTACTTTGATGCCATTATTTTCGTGTTGACCACCCAGTTCATTGGATACGGTGCTGTAGGACTGTTTAGAACAATCTTAGTGCGGACCCGAACTATTTTCTGCCTTGTAATTCTGGAAGCAATCTGATGCTTTATTGCTTTACAACAGGGTTACCTACACCGCGCCTACCCGCCGCTCTCGCGGGAGTGTCTCTGTTCGAGACGCTGTTTGCCGCTAACTTGAATGACAAGGCCTGCAAGCTCTTCTGGATTTCCACCGCCGGTCTCTTCTGCTGGACCTTCATGCCCCAATACATGGCACCTACCTTGATTGGTATCTCCGTGTTCTGTCTTGCCAACCAGAACAGCCCTCTCTTCACGCAGCTGCTTGGTGGAGTCAACAGCAACGAGGGTCTCGGAATCGGATCCATCTCGCTCGACTGGAACAACATTGGTGATAATGGGCTGTGAGAACTGCCGTTTCATTTCATTTCGTACCACTAATACTCCTTCATCTGCAAGCGTCTTGCCGTGGGTCACGCAAGTGAACCAAATAGCCGGTATGATTGGATCCTTTAATCATTCCCATCTTGTACTACAACGATGTTTGGAAGGCAAAGTCGTTCCCATTCATGGCCCAAGGTCTCTCTACCTGGCTACCGGCAAGAAGTACAACCAGACCAAGATTCTCACGAATGACGCGCTGGATGAGGCCAAATACGCTGCGTGCGGCCAGCCATACTACTCAACGAGGTACTATCCTTTCATGTTGTCTGATTCTGTTCCCATTGAAACTGACTGTGCAAACTTAGTTGGGCTTTCAACACCATGATGCAGAACATGTCCGTGACTGCTGGCATTGTCACGTTGCTCTTTGGCACGGAAAGGATATCATTGCGGGCATGAAAGCGGTCTTCAACAAAAAGTCGGACGGAACTATCCAAGAAGGAGAACTTGCTGAAGTGGACGACTCGTACCGCTTGCCCTCTGTTCACCCCGAAGTTCCCCTCTGGTGGTACGGCGCCCTCATGGCTCTCTCAATCGCACTTGGATTCTACATCTGTGTGAAGGACGACTCGCTGCCTTGGTGGGCTTTCATCCTGACTGTGTTTATTGCGCTCATTTTTGCCATTGTGTCTGCTGTCTCTTGACTGCACTCACTGGATTCTCTCCACCGTTCAAGACCTTCTTGCAATTGATTGGTGGCTTCTTGCTCCCAGGAAGGCCCATTGCCAACATGTACTTCACCACCTTTGGCGGTAACACTATCTTGGAAGCAGTTGCCATGCGCACAGACTTGAAGATTGGCCAGTACATGAAGATCGCACCCAGAGCCGTTTTCTTTGCTCAGATGTACGGTGGTTTCATTGGTGCCCTGATCCACTGGGTGCTCAACCACATTATCCTTGACACCAAGCGCGATATGCTCCTTGACCCGAACGGTGACATTGACTGGTCCGGTCAAAACATCATTGGTTTCAACACCAAAGCCATAACTTTCGGAACCCTTGCTCCCAAGCTCCTCGCCGCTGGAGGTACCTCCGAATGGTTGTCTTATGCTTTCATTGTTGATGCCTTTCTCCCCATTCCCTTCTGGCTGGGTCACAAGTACTTCCCCAAGGTGGGATTCAGCTACATCAACACCACCATCTTGACCTGGAACTTTTGTCTCTTCGCTGTCGGTGTCAACTGTGGATGGTTTTCCCGCATTGCGCTTGGATTTTTGTTCCAGCTGTACCTGCGCAAGTAGAAGTGCCCCCTGGTTCAACAAGTACACCTACACTCTTGCAGCTTGTCTGAGCGCCGGAACACAGTTGTCTGTGTTTGTCATGTTGTTTGCATTCCAAGGCGCCGGTGGCTTGATGATTGACTTTCCCTTCTGGGCTTTGAACCCGAACCCGGAGTCGGGTGTGTGGTCAAACTACTGCACTAAAAAGAAGTGAGGTGTATATGGTGGCAGTTTTGAAGTGGTGTTTTGAATTGTTTGTTTTTTGATGGTTGCCTTTTTTGGTGGGAAGTGAGCTTGCGTGTTTTACAGTTTTGGGAACCCAGGGTGAAATGCCACAACACTATTATCTTAAAGTGCGGGGGGAACATTGGAATAAAAGACATGTAGTATAAGCCTTTCATTGTGCAAATATGTGTTGATCATGTTGCAGACCAGGGTCAATGTGGGATTGGATTTAAAATAGGCTGGACCGCTTTCGAGGTTGCAGACAGCATTTTTGTGTTTCTTTGGTTCTTACATTGGCAGAATGGATAGTAGGCTGAGTGATGGCACATACGCGTTTCGCAGTGCTTCGCGAGTTGTCCGAATTCTGAGTTGTCCGAAAGTGCGCACAACGGTTTCTTATTCGGACAACTCAATATCCAGTGATGATTCGAGTCCTTTGTCTTTTGCGCGCACTAGTTTGAGATGGCATTGACACTCGGCAGTCAAACCGTTGAATTGGTTGTTGCTCCAATCGAACGTCTTGATTTGCGCTATGTCGGAGGGCACAACGCACGCGCGCATCAACTCGTAGCACAAGGAATTGACGCTGGGGTTCGTGGCGCATGCCTTCGTTACAAAAACTAACCCTTCTTTGTCACCTGGTATTCGTGGGTAGAATGGAGATCACACTGGTGGTCCCCACGATTCAAAAAAAAAAGCATCCGCGAAACAAACACACACCAATGCCCGAAAGCGACACCCTCAGCACGATTTCAGCGCGCCAAGACACACATGCAAACTTGAGCACCAGCAAAGTCTGCGAGTGCTCCAAATGCACATGCTCATCCTGCACCTGCAACAGGTACCCAACCCGCTCTAGATCAAACTCAGTCCTACGACAACGAGACCACTCAGTTCTTCACTTGCGAGTGGTGCTGGCATCAACGTTGTCGGCGCTTGTGCTGGACCCCTCAACAACTACAACATCAACAACATCAACTGCAGTAGCCTCAGGCGTAATGCCATTGACGCCAATGCCCGCGTGCGTAGCCAATCCACACTTGCGCATGTCGTGTCCCTCGCGCGTCCGCTGTGTCTTTGTCCATGTCAAGTACGCTCTTCTTCGTGATGCATCAATCCGCTCTGTCGTGTTTGTCGACGACCATTTCGACCGCACGCACTCGAAAGACTTGAAGAACCAGGACTCGATCGACGTTCGTACCCTTTTTATTAACTGCACTGCCTCAAAATACCAAACATTCGAAAACTTTGATTCTTGCAAAACAGATTCACGCTGTGCTTGCAGCCGATGCCGACCCTTTCCAGGCGCTCGAAATCTGTCAAAGCATTTTGATGCCCTTCGGATATTCTGTCTCGCTGTTAGACCCTATACAACATCCCTCCCCACCTGCGACCCCATCGCAGCTTCACCGAAAACATTCACATGCGACTATCATCGAAATGCCACCAAACAACGCCACTGTAACTGTTGGAATCATTGGAATGACGTGTAAATCCTGCCCGAAAGCCATTGCAAAAGGTCTTCTGTCCGTCCCTGGAATTATTCCTGATTCAATCAATGTATCTCTTGCGGCGCGCGATCTGCGTTTACTTGAATCGGTGGCGTTGTCACGTAAACTCCCGGCTGTATCGCTGCCGTCAACAAGTTCTAGCTCTCCCGTTCAGCCGAAACAAAAATTGGGAGAAGCGACTTTTGTTCTGGATCTCATTTCTTTCTCCAAAAGTCTCCAAGCGACTTCCAATATTGACTCTTTTGTGAAAGAGCGAATTGAAAGTTTCGGGTTTGAAGTTACCATCGCCTTTATTGATGAATCACGCGCCGGTCCCACTTTGGAGGAAACCAAGGCTTCTGAGCTGCCGTCTTCTTTGGACCAATCTGCCTCTTTGCTTCTACCTCAATCAGAATTGGTGAAGGCTGACATAGTCTTGTCAGGTCTCACTTGTTCAACTTGCATTCAGTCCGCTGAATCCGCGCTGAGTCTTTTGCCTGGCATTTCCTCCGTCGAAGTCTTTCTTCTCCCATACCAGCGGGCCATCATTCTGTATAACCCTCGCGTAATATCCATTGTAAAGATTGTGAAGGCAATCCAGGATGTTGGCTTTGATGTTCTGAAGCACGTTTTGGTGCCTGTGTCGTCTGGGTAAGAATAACCTTGACATTTCTTCTTTCATACCATTTGTTGCCTGTCTAACGTTCTGGTACGATAGATTTGAAGCAATCCACTCAAGGCCATCCCAACCGAATGCTGGAAATGGTTTAGAATCTTTCAACCCCAACAGCTTGGCACACGTCAAGTCCCCATTCATCGAACGCGCACATGTGGCGGCAACGCAAGCTCGATTGAGCTTAAATCTCTCAGTACCAGAACAGATTCAAGAATCAATCACAACGACAAAACTGGAAGTTGGAGGAATGACATGTGCAAGCTGTGTTGCAAGTGTCGAGCGAGTTGTGGCAGAATTGCAAGGTGTTGAAAGCGTGTCTGTGAGTTTATTGACAAATATGGTGAGTTTTTCAATTGATACTTGAGTGAGTTTCTCAAATACGTTTGAACAGGCTGTTATCAAACATGCACCTTCTGCAATTGGAGTTCGCTCACTCATCACTGCAATTACCGATGCTGGATTTTCCGCATCTCCATCTCTTCCTTCTGACAACCAAAACGTGGCGCAAGAGCGGTCTTTGAAAGAACTTGCAGACTATCGAAAGTCGGCAACAATTGCTTTCGCATTTGCTTTGCCTGCAGTTATTATCAGTATGATCATTGAGATGGCGCTGCCAGAAGATAATCCAGCTCGGCAGGCAGTGGATTACGAAATTGCGCCTGGTTTGACTGTACGAGCGCTTGTGATGGTCTTTTTGGCGACGCCTGTGCAATTCTGGATTGGTGGACGATTTTATAGGGGTGCTTGGAAGAGTTTGCGGTACGCTAAAAGCGCGAATGTGAGTTTCTTTCTTTCTTTCTTCTTCTCTTTTTTTTTTTTACTCGAGGAAGCATTGTTTGAAAGTTAACGTTCCAAACCGCCATCAGATGGATGTTCTTGTGGCTCTTGGAACCTCGGCAGCGTATTTTTACTCGCTTTATACGGTTATCGCTTCCGCAGTGTCTGGAAAAATGGCGGGACATGAATATTTTGAGACCTCTGTTCTCCTCATTTTCTTCATTCTTCTTGGAAAGTACCTTGAGTCGTACGCCAAGGGAAAACTGGAGAAGCTGTGACAAAACTAATTGGGTTGACTCCAGACACAGTAACAGTTGTGCATTTGGACCATACTGCCGGGACAGTGAATGGATCAGAAGATTTCAAAGTCTTGAGGGAAGAAGTCGTCAGCATCGCTTTAGTCGAAGGTAATGCCACATTTTTCAAGCAAATCACTAAGTGGCTAATATTGAATACATTCTTCAGTTGGAGACATTATCCGTGTCCCTGTTGGTTCCCGCTTCCCGTGCGACGCCATCCTTGAGCGGTACAACCCACGCCGACGAAAGCATGCTCACCGGTGAACCCATCCCCTCCCTCAAGATCAAAGGCGACCACCTTACGGGTGGAACTTTGAATGCAACTGCCTCTGTCCTCATCAAAGCCGTGCACATTGGCGCCGACACTGTTCTCAGCCGAATTGTTGCATGCGTGCAAGATGCGCAAATGAGCAAGGCACCAATTCAAGCTGTTGCTGACCGTTTAAGTCGTGTGTTTGTGCCGGTGGTGGTTGCCATTTCGTGCCTCACGTTTGCCGTTTGGTTTGTTGTGGGTACTGTGTATGGGACTGCAATCGTACCTGAAGGGAGCAGTGCGTTTGGGTTTGCATTGACTTTTGCGATTGCGGTTTTGGTGATTGCATGTCCTTGTGCTTTGGGGTTGGCAACGCCGACTGCCGTTATGGTTGGGACTGGAGGTGGGTTTTTTTTTT
Source organism: Chytriomyces cf. hyalinus JEL632 (assembly GCA_025435555.1). Lineage (NCBI taxonomy): Eukaryota > Fungi > Chytridiomycota > Chytridiomycetes > Chytridiales > Chytriomycetaceae > Chytriomyces > Chytriomyces cf. hyalinus JEL632. The sequence goes on along the minus strand of JAIWWG010000152.1, from coordinate 43,481 downwards.
TTTTTTTTTTTTTTTCACATCCCAACTGGAGCGTTTATTTATTCTTTCTCTTAGTCGCTGCACAGCACGGAATTTTGGTCAAAGGTGGTGGAGCTGCACTTCAAATGGCCAGCAAAATCAAAACCATAATTTTCGACAAGACGGGAACCCTCACATTGGGCAAACCTACTGTCACAGATGCGTTAATGCATGTCCCAAAGAAAGATCAAGTTTCGAATCATTCTCGACCATTGCTGAACTCGCACGATGAAATATACTCGCTCATTGCATACGCGGAATCCTCCAGCACACATCCCCTCGCAGTCGCTGCAAGCGCCTATGCAACTGCACGCACAGGCTCCCTCCCCCGCGGCACCATTGGAATCAACTGGACTGCTGGAGAAGTGCGCGAAGTAGCTGGCATGGGTCTTTCGATTGACATTGTCTACAATGGCACTGATATTACCCTCCAAAACCGCACATTCCTTGCCGTCATTGGAAGCAGACGATGGGTTGAAGCTACCAACTACTGCACATTCCCAACACAAGAATACGACGCTTGCATTCATGCATGGGAAAGTGATGGCAAGACAAGTGTCTACGTGGGTTTGTTTGAAACTGATGCTGCGGTTCGAAATATCCTCGCCGTTCTTGCCATTTCGGACCCTCCGCGTACTACAAGTTTTGCTACTGTTGCAGCTCTGCGAGGAATGGGAATCCGTGTGCTTATGATGACGGGGGATCAACGCACCACTGCCGAAGCAGTTGCAAAGCTTGTTGGCATTGAGTCACAGGACGTGATTGCCGGATGTTTGCCGGCAGATAAAGGAAACCACGTAAAAGTTGTGAAGCAGGAGTTGGGTTCTGGGATGGTGGCTTTTGCTGGAGATGGGATTAATGATTCGATTGCACTTGCGAACGCCGATGTTGGGTAAAAAGGAATTTCCTCCCTTTTTTTTTTTTTTTTTTGATGGTAAACATGACTTTTGTGTGTTCCAGAATTGCTCTTGGCGGTGGCTCTGATATTGCGATAGAATCGGCATCAGCAGTTCTGCTACGCTCTGAACTTTCTGATATTGTGACGCTTGTGAAGTTGAGTCGGACAGTTTTGTTTCGGATTTACTTCAACATGGGCGGTGCGTTCTTGTACAATGTCATTGGTATCCCAGTTGCTGCGGGCGTGTTTTATGTTGCTGGCAATGGTTTTACGCTTGCGCCGTGGATTGCTGGTCTTGCAATGGCGTTGAGTTCAGTCACAGTTGTTGTGAGCAGTCTGGCTCTGAAGCTGTTTCGTGCTTGACAGAAAAGGGGATTTCCTGCGGGTGACGATGACCAGGAACGAAATCAACATTGTATTCTTCATGGAATCAACAAGCTCCCAAATAAACATCAAATATTTGACAGCGCACTGTCCTCAAAACATTTTGGCGCATTCATAATTCAAGGATCTGGTCACAAAGCAATTGTTTTACATCATTCAGCATTTCCTTCCAGCAGCAGCTGGTTCTGTGGGATCTGAGTCAACGACCACCACACGTTAACAAGACCAAGGGCCCCAATATATGGTAACCTCTGAGTGTGTTTATAGTTGCACTGCGCCGCGATTGCAAACTCACGCGCCAGTCAATGCACCCTCTGGATCAAACCGAAGAACGAAAAATTTGACAATGAAAAATTTCTTGATGAGAAATCTTTAAATCACAAACTGAGTATTCGGACAAAGTAGCGGCTGCCCCTCAATGGGTTAATATTTAATATGGTTAATAAGTTTTATCAGGGTCGGTCTCACGCTTCGACTCGTTTAAACAGAACCAACTATGTTTAAACGGCTTTTGTGTGCGGACAGATGCGCAGATTCCTAAAATTCCCGGGATTCAGACACGGTGTTGGGTGAAAAAGAGGGTCAGCCATTTGTGTTTTTCCATTTGGAATTCATTCGAAACGCGTGGATTGGGGGATGCCATCTCGCACTTGGATACGTGCTTTGCTCAAATTTGACAAAGAATCACTGCTCTTTGGGGACTATTCGAAATTCGCGGTCACCAGTAATGAGATAAATGATAATCAGCTGCCATTTGAAGGAGAGGTGGTGGCTCGCACTTTTTCGAAACCTTGATCCCAGATGTCGGTCGACAAGAGCGATCAAAAAATATGCAAGTTCTCATTTATTCCCAAAAAGAATCCGAGAGGACGGCCTATACTTTCTTGTTTATTTTTATTTTACGAGACAGTCTCGCAGCAGTCGACGCAAAGTGACTCATTCCAACAAGCCCTCTGGCGGCCACATCCATCCGTACGCTTCCCAGCCGGGAGGAATGCCCTTTTGCAACTCAATCACGGCGGTGAACAGCTTCTTAAACTTGACTGGCTCCTTGTCAAACTTGACCACCTCCATTTCCAACTTGGCATCCGCTTCTTCTTCTTCTCCAAGTCCCAATCATAGTACGCTCCCGAGGATGTGTTTGAACTATTATTTACGCGCTTTCCGGTTAGTCTTGACTTCGCGGTGGATTTCTCCGATGACAGTCATGACAACGGCAGTTCCCGTTGCGACCACTTCTTCAAATTCTTTCACTTCGGGCCCAAGGCACATCGCGTCTTTCGACATGCCATGCCAGGTGTCTGCTTGCTAACTCTGTTTTGTTGTCAACTTGATGAACTAACTTTCCAAATTCTATAACAACAACTCACCAGCACAAGGTTGGTTCGTGACTCCCTTCAGAACAGATTCACTTCTTGGAGTAACGTAGATGGTCTTACCGTCCGCGGCGAGTTTTGAACCTGCAAAGTTGGATGTGGCAAATTCTTCAACCTTTGAATGCGTTTGTGGGCCCAGAAACAAGTTCACGGCGAATCCTTTTTGCATTTGCGGCGGCGGCGGTTGCAGCAAATACTGGAGCTGTGGCGGGGTTCATGTTGTTTGTTTGTAATTGGATCAGTATTTTTGGGACGGTTTCGAGAGAACAGGTGAGTCCGGATCTTTTACCACAGTTTCCGCTGAAATTAACGTTTCCAGTTCCATGTGGAGCGGCTCGATCTTACGAGTCTGCAATGAGTGCTTTGATAGGGCTTCCGAGTGAACCTGTTTGATGAGGGGAGACATGTAGATAAGGTCAAAAATGTTGGACTCCCCAACCACGGTGGCGCGATCGCGTTATCAGGATTGCCATCAGATTGTTTCAGAGTTGCTAACTAATTATTTGGGATGGAAAGCAGGGGTTCGTGAGGAATTACCATTTATTGTTTCAGCTTGGTTTGTCAGCATTTGAGGTCCATGTTACACCAAGAATAAAAACACTACTCTCTCACACAAAACTCAACAAAAAATGCTTTCCAAAAAAGACGCAATCAACGTACCTGCATAATATGGCCCAACAGCATTTACAAGAACAATAAACTAAAACTCTGGCTACGGACGACAGCCCTAGCTGTGGGCCTGACCCAACAACAAACAGACCCTGCAGAGTCCGTTGGAGGCACGTGGTCCAAGTTGTCACTGATGACTCTTTGAAGTGCTTCTAGGAACAGTTCTGCGGGCGGGCATTCCATGGATGCTGCTTTACAACTTTTGGAGGAGAGCGTTGCCCGTTCAGGTCTGGGCGAAAGATTCGGATTTTGCCTTCTTTCATGCGGAAAGCTTTCATTCCCTTTGAAAGCAGGCCTGGTCGTAGTGGAGACTTGTTGCTGGGGACATGAATGTGTTTAGGGCGCGTATATTTGTGTGGGGACATGGCTGCTCATACAAGCAACGTCCACGATGATTGTGTGGTTGCTCAGCAGCTTTCCGCTGTCCCAGCCAGTCACCTTGGCCCACATGCATTTGAAGTGGCTGCACGGATGGCGGTACTTGAAGCCGAGTGGCTGGGACCAGTCAATGGCTGAGGTTGGTGTGACATAATTTTTTGTTGGATTTGTTTATTGTTTATTTTTAACTTGACCAATCGTCAGTTTCTGCAGGAGGTCCATTGATGGGTCCAACAACTTGACGATGGTTCTTGGGAAGATCGCGCAAAATATGCTGCCATCTGTTGGTACTCAATGAAGACGGTGCAGACGCAGTGTCCTGCTCAGGAATTCTGCTTAGTCTGATAATGTCACACATCTGACGTTTTTGTTGTGACAAAACTGACAATTCCGAAAACAAACCTCAACCTAAAACAACTCGCAACTTCGATGAGGCTTCTTCACATCCCTGCCCTTCTGCTTCCATTTCAGCCATTCAGAAGTGCGGCTTCCTTCCCTTTAAACTACATATCGAACAGGATGACTTGCTCTGACTCCAGCAGCTGCCCTTGTGTGAGCACAACGCATGACTACATGTTTCCCATCACGCAATATGCCAACTTAAATACTTAAACTTACGTCTGGTGAAAATATAATAAAGAAAATCGGTGACACCAAATCAACAAAAACAATCTCATGAACCACCCAAATGCCTTATGATAATGTCATGAGTGGTGGCTCTTAGCCAGGGACTTCAACACTCCCCTATGTCGGTACAAATGGTGGTGGCACGCTGTACGAGGGTTTGTGACTTGAGGACTAGGTGCTACAACGATGATTTTGGTCTAAGAAGATGTTTATTTGCCTTGTGGAAGCTCTACCATTTATACCCTTTGGAATAGAACATGAAAGAATCACTCATGGGTGGAAAATCGTGGGTATCTCCATGGTTTTCTATTTTTTCACGGTAGAAATTATAAAGAACCGAGATGGAAATCCCCCGAACGTCCCCAAAGACTGTTGGGCCTTTACCAATCCAAAAAGTTACGATTTGAATAAGAAACTATCCAACCAACGTCCAAAGTGCATATGACTGTATCCTTGGACCTCTGACGGGGACTCTCCCACCTGGGCAGGGAGGCATGGGTCCAAGTGACGGTGTACAGGTAAGCAGCGCTGCCTGCTGTCCATGTACGTTTCAGCGTGTCAGTTTGACTGTGGTGTACTAACTTTGAACTTTGCTTATGCAAGATCTGGGTCCTCAAGTGCCGCCTATCCAGGCTCAAACCTTCGTTTCAACTACACAAGCTATGTACTGGTGTGTTTCTGCCGAATGCTTGGTGTTGCAGGTAGTTTGGCTTAGTACTGTTGGTATTCTCTAGAGTGATAGAGTCTGACACCTTATGACGACTTGGTGAGGGTATCATGTGATGGTGTGTTATCGTGGTGGATCGTTTAAGGTCCCAACTTTGTGTAAATAAAGCTTTATTGGGGTCTTGGCAGTATGCCTCACAACTTCTCATCCAGTGACCGTAAATAGCCGTGGATGGCACGTGGGTGCTCGTAGGACTTGGCAGATGTGCCAGAGACCTGTGTGTGTGATCGACGGTGTGTTACCGCCCCCGTGGCTTGTCTATATTTACACGAAGTCGTGTGTATTTCACGTCTTTGTTACGTATGGGGTCTGCAGGTGCTCAAACACCTGTTTCCCACATCTTCATGCATTCCAGAGATTTTGAGCTCTCCTTTATGTTGAGTACATGAGGAGACCGCTGGTCCACCTTGACCAGGATCCGCAACAATCCTCATCTTCTCCTTCTGAGTCTGAGAGTAGGTCCGGTAGGTCTTCGGCATCTCGTTCCTTGGTGTTTGAGAATTTGACATGAACTGACTGGAAAACTCGTTCAGTCCCCTCTTCCAGTAGCAGGTACCCTTTTTCTCTGATTCTCAGTACTCGGCACTTGGTACCTTTCGCGTCAAACTTGTCCCGCTTGTGCTGGTCAACGTAGACTGTGCATGATTCTCCGAATGGTCTGATGTACTTGAGGTTTGGTCGCTTCCCGGTGAGTAGTTCACATGGTGTTTTCTCTGCTGCTGTACTGCTTGTGGGGCATCGATTTCTGATGTACACTGCCATTTCAAATGCGTAGTTCCAGTACTTGGTCTTGTCGAGCTTGGCATCTAGTAACATGGCCCTTGTTGTCTCCATGATGGTTCGGTTCTTTCGTTCCGCTATGCCGTTCTGTTCTGGGGTGTGTGCTGTTGTTATTTGATGTTGGATCCCGAGCGCCGCGCACCATTCTTGCATTTTCTTGTTTACAAATTCACCGCCTCCGTCCGAAATGATGGTTTTCACTTGGTGGTTGTATTGTTTTTCGATGATCTTGACAATGTCCGCAACGGCTTGAGGAGCTTCACTTTTCTTCTTCAGGATTTTTGCGATGGTGCAGCCACTACCGGTATCGGATACCATGAGGATAGGGATTTCGTTTACGAAGGTAAGGTCCACGCTGATTTCTTCCCCCGGCATTTCTGTTTTTGCTGATCGTTCTTTGTTCACGTGCCTGGTGGTTTTTGCTGCTGTACAGATGTCGCAGTCCCCAAGTTCCTCGTCTGTGATTTTGATGCCGTCTGTCAGGCTGGGTAACTGCTGTAGGTCTCTTGTGTTCAGGTGTCCCATTGATCGGTGAGCTTCCCTTGTGCTGAGTTTTCTGATGTCTGATACCGTGGTTGCTAATCCCACTTGCTTGCCTTGTATTGTGTAGAGTCCTTCTTCAATTTCGTCTGCGCGGAGGATGATTTTCCCTTTGATGGAGACTGACGCGCCCTTTCTGTTGAAGCTGATTGCTGCGCCTTTTGTGCCTAGAGCCGAGATTGAGAGGAGGTTCACTGATAGTCCTGGTACATACAATACTCCTGTGATGGTTACTGGTCCGTTTGGCCCTTGTAGATTCAATGAGCCGGTTCCCGTGATTTTGAGTTCGTCGCCGCTTGCAACCGTTACTTTCCCGAGTTCGCTTGAAGATTTCCAGTTGGTTAATGTTTCCTTGTTCCCAGTCATGTGGTTACTTGCGCCTGAGTCTAGGATCCATGATCCGGTTCTTGGTCCCGTCTTTGATACCGTGAGTACATAGTGCCTTGATTCTGTTACTTGGTTCGCTTGCTTGTCGTCCGTTGCTCTTTCTCTTCGTTGGTAGGGTCCTTGGCCTTCCTTGCCACCGTTCTTTGCCCAGCAGTCCATCTTCTTGTGTCCTTGCTTGCCGCAGTTGTCGCAGTCGCCGGTGAATCTTGGTGGTTTTTGCCTTGCTTGCATTGCTATCGTGTTGCTGTTACTAACCGTCTTGATCGTGACTAGGCCGTATTCGTACTCCGCGATGATTTTTCCTTTGAACTTCTTGTAGTTTTCCAGTAGCTCCGACTGGGTTCTGATTGCCTGAAGGGATGACTCCCATGACTGAGGTAAGCTCCGCATGACTATGTTGATCATGTCCGGATCACTAACTAGTTTCTTTCCGAGTACACGTCTGTGTTCCTCCAGTTTTCCAATGTGGTCAATCACGTTGCCACCTTCTTCCATTTTGATGCCTCTGAGCATTGTCTGGCTCCTGTATTGGAGATTTGCTTCGTCGGCGGCGGTAATGTCCCTGACGGCGTCCATCATTTCTTTTGCGGTAGTAGCTTCCCTAAGATGCTCGTAGTACTTAGGTAGGATCCTTTCAACTATTTTCCCCATGGCTTGGATGTCCACCGCTACCCACTCTTTCAATTCCGCCACAGCGGACTCGGCTGGCTTGGCTACAGTCAGTGTGCGTCCGATTTTCTTGCCGTTGAGGTGGTGACGCATGCCGAACTCCCATTCTTGGTAGTTGCTGCCATTGTAGAGGAGGATTTCTTGCTTGCTCATGGTTCTAGACTTTTTGGTTTTTTGGAGCTTTGGTGCTGATAACGTATTGAGTTGTTGATAGTAAAGGATATTGTTTATTCTCGTGTAACCTTCCACTTAAATACTAATAAAGTAAGCTGAAACAATAAATGTTAATTCCTACCGAAACGCATTTTGTTCCAGACAATTCTGCTAACAAATTCCACTGAAACCACCCGAGAATGACGATGACGCAATCATGCCGCCAAGGTCGGGAACTTCAACAATGTTGTCTTCTTTTTGGATCTGACCCCGAAAGACGCGGCCATGCGCAGTGACTATGGCATAGGGCGCTACGAGAAGGTTGACTTTCAAGAAAAAGTGCGCGAGTATTTCCTTGCTCTTGTGGACAAGTCGTACTGGCGAGTACTGGACGCTCGACAGTCAAAGGAAGCTTTGGGTGTTGAAATTCTCGAGTTGGCGTTGAGTGAAATTTCAAACGCGGGTACCAAACCCCTCTTGCCTTTGTCACCTGCTTACAAATTCCAGTGGTAAAAGTGTATTCAATCGGACAAGTAAAATAAATTACATATTGTGCGTTTAATGAAAAACTGGAATTTTGCGGGTACAGAAAAAGGGATTTCTATATCCGCGCACGCATAATAAACAGCAAAAGTGCAGTGGGAAGACAGAATCGAAAGCATGGATATCCTCCAGACCGTTAAAGGTCAGCATGCGACTGAAGAGGTCCGCTTTCACTGCCTCTACATGTACTACTACCAGAACGTCTCGAAAGTGAAACTGTCGGTCCTCTTTGGAAAGGCGCCCTCCACAATCTCTGATTGGATACTGCAATATGAAGAAGGCAGAGGAGCTGTACGGAAAGCAAGGGTAACGGCATACGTGCGTCATGGACCAGAGCGCCGTGCCTGGGTTGTGGGCCAATTTCAGAAAAGGCCAGTTATGCACCTCTCCGAAGCGAAATCGAAATATGCACTGCGCTATCCAGGCAGCACAATCAGTGCTGCATCTATAAGCATTATCCTTAAAGAGGCTGGACTATCCTGGAAAGTGCTTGAACGGCGGGCAATACAAATCTGCAATGCTGACGTCATTCGCTTCAGCACTGAACTCATGTCATTCCCCTGGCTTCTCCAGTCTCTTCTCTTCTTGGACGAAGTTTCATTTGATAATCGGGATATGCTCGCTTCAAAAGGATGGGGGAAAAGGGGCGAATCTCTTGTCTACGTTGGGGAATTTGTTCGAAAACCCCGTGTGTCTCTCCTGTGCTTCATTGGACTTCAAGGCATTGTTGAAGTTTGCAGCACAGAAGGAACTTTCGATCGTACTAAGTTTGTTAACGCATGTCGAACATGTGCTTTGAATGGTGCAGTCAAATGCTTTCCTGGACCACATTCACTTTGGATCATGGACGGTGCGAAAATTCACACAGACAAAAGCATTGTTTACTACCTCCGTTCCTTGGGTGTCAAGGTCATCTTCCTCCCTGCTTATTGCCCGTTCTTCAATCCAATTGAACTTTTGTTCGGAATGGTCAAGCGGCAAATGGAAAAAAGTCGTGATGCGAATAAGCACAAGGATATTCTCTTTATTGTATCGACAGTGTTAGAGAAATTCCGTGATTATTCCTTAAAACATTTATTTTCAAAGTGCGGGTACTCAGAGAGGGGATTTAACGCAGCAACTGGTTTCAATGTTCCACTGTCTTCTTTTAATGGATTTGAAGACAATCAAGAGTAAAGCTTCATTATCTCAGCATGTTCTTGAAATTTACTCAGTATGGTCAACATCATCTCTGTTTCCAATGCGTGATCGGATTCTTCGAGATCCTTCATTTTCTTGAGGGTCCAAAGACAAACTGAAGTCCTCCAGAATGGCACTGCGTACTTTGTTGTTCGCAATTGAATATTTCGTGCGAGTAATTGAATCTTCAAGTGCATGAAAGTTGACTTTCAAGAATTTCTTCCAGCTCTGCAAGGATACGGGCATTCTCATTTATAGCAACAAGATTTGCTTGTCTGCTCATCTGAATGTGAATTGCTGGTTCCGTTAATGCAGATCGAAAGAACTGCATCAGGTGCATCGGAGGAGGGTTATTGACAGCACAATCAATAAGATGCGCATCTCCCGCTACAATTTCGTTTGCCCACATGCCCCAATGGACATCTGCAGCAACATATCGGGTTCCATGGATCTCCTTGAGTGTGGTCACTGTGTCACTAAAAGCGCTTTCACTTGCTGCTTGCGCTCGATCAACTTCCAGAGGCTTCAGCAGCTTTTTATGCGCCTTTTTAAATGTCGCGCTGTTGATCATTGCATTTGAGTACTTCTGGACAAACACTGTGATAGATTTTGGTGACTTCCAAGCAACCAGCAGTGGAACTGTTAAATCAGCCAAAGGGATGGGTTTCCGTTTACTTGAAGATTCGCTGACAAGGACAAACGTATCCATGGTATCAATCGAAAGGTGGCCAATTGAATCCGAAGCCCATGCTGGTTCTCCATTTGCTTGCATCAGAATTTCTCGAAACATGAATGGATGAACAACGTCATAGAGTTTGGTTCGAAATTCGTCCATTGAGTGGGATTCGATAGCTATAGCTGCTTGCGGTGGGATTTGCTGTCCAATAAACTCGCGGGGACAGAGGCAGACAGCATTTTGGTAAAGTCCAATTTGGGCAGGCAAATCCGGCAGCCTGTTTTCATCCTGCTCTTCAGCAATGCGCTCATTGGTGTCCTGTGAAGGTGTTGGCATGCCTTGGGGCCAGAATGATTATTAACAGAATTACTTGAACGTTCAGTTGACTCGATCTCACCCGAATTGAGCGTTCTTTGGCTCTGAGGTGTTGCCATTAGCATTTCGAGTCGAATGCCTATTTTTTCGGATTTTTTGGGGGGTGGGATGGTGCTGGGTCTGTGTTTGCGCGTACAGTTTGGTGGTGTGCGGAAATAAGTTTTGCGCGGATCGAATATCGACAAAATTCCAGTTTTGTGTTGCGCGCACAATAAATCAAACAAATTAACAGACTTTGCGTCTCCATACAGCTCCAAAGTACATGCCGTCATTCGGCGAGACGTGGAAACCCAGTGTCGCGAACGCCTCATCCATGAATTCAGGCGTCACTGCATACGGTACAGCGTAAAAGACATGGTACATTTGCATGGCCGTTTCGCGAAGAATCGCGTCATCCCCATCCCCTTTTCTAATTTCAGTCTCGATAAACGTCCTTAAGCTCTGCGCACGCTCGAGCAATAGCTTCTGCTGTCGCTGTTTTACAGCCATACCGAGGTTGGTATGATCGAACTTCAGCCTCTTTGAACGTAAATCTAGTTCTTGCTCACGGATGGTCGCCTCGCGCAAGCGATTTTGAACTTCAAGTTCAAGTGTCTCTTGCTGGAGTGTCTGTAGATCCCTCTTGTGGGTGCCACCGTCTTCAGCACGATGTTGGTGAGGAAGATCTTCTTCCATGTTGATGCGCTGAAAGATTTGAGTGGCAATGACAATCAGATGCACGACTGTGCGCTCTGGCATGACAAGCATGACGTTGGTGTTTGGGGCCGGATCCATTTTGACAGAAATTCCACATATCGCTGGATGGGCCAGGAACTCTGTCTCGGCAGCATCCAGATGCTCGTCCTTTAGCAACCATACGGCTTCCAATGCTTCAACGGCATGCATTTGGAAATGGTCGTGTAGTGTCAACGGCGGGTGGACAATTCCGAATTTGATCAGGGCGTCGTTTGCGGCAGTGCCGATGTAAAACAGGGAGGAGCGCTGAGCGTAGGCATCGTACAATTCCTGCTGGTTCATCTGCTTTGCTTCTTTGCCGTTGCGCAGGAGCACCATTTATACACCACGCGCCGTCGTCCAAAATAAAAATAAAAATAAAAATAAAAATTGCAGGTCCACAATTTTTTGTAAATAAGTTGGCAAAAAAAAACAGCGCCACCATAAAAAGCTGAGTTTCCGCACAAGCATGGCGGTCAAGCAAATTCAATGCTACCTGTCGAGGTGCTGCATCGCATCGTTGCGTTTCTCTCCTCAGCCAACGACGTGATACGCTTTGGTCAAGCTGTTCGCTGTCTTCACGAGTACAGCTTCGCACTCACCCACAGCGGCATTGAGGTCTCACCAAAGAGCGCATTTTGGTGGCAGGCAGTTATCGGAGACTACTACATCCAGATGCTTCTGCAGCTTGAATGTACCGGGTTGTCTGAATGTGACTTTTTTGACGCACACTTTGTGCGGTACGTGCAACTGCAAGACTGGACAGATGCGGCTGTTGAGTGGGAGCACGCGAGCCATCACATATTCGGACTCTTTGTCAACACCGGGAGTGAATCGGAACCAGAGTACCAGTACCCGCCTGTGAGTGTACGGAAGACTTCCGACTTTCTCCGATGGCACCGCGACATGCACAGCAACAGCACTGTTGTTCTGTACAAGCTCCATGAATACCACATGTCAAGAATCACGGCATCCCCGACTTGGTTCTCTGCAAACCTGCCGTTGTTCCGTGTCGCTAAGAAATACAAATCGAGAATTGTTTTATTTTTTTCTTGTTTCTTTTTTAATCGTCTGTCTCGCCAATTTGTATATAGTCCCTCCAATTCAAGCAATTCCACATATTAATACACTCTTCCAAGCAAATGACCGCATTGGACGCATTTTTTGGCTGCCGCGCACCTTGCAGCGATGGGAGAACTCAACATGCTGATGGATGACGACGACGAAAAAATGACGCAAGTGCTCAATCAGAAAACGACAGCCCAAATTCACCAAATTTCACCAATTTATGGCAACCCCGCATGACCGACAAAGACAAAGCACAAGGAAAGGCACAGACCCTCAACTCCAAGGTTGTTCAAGTCGGCGTCCAGCGTATCCCTTACTCATGGACAAAGGCCTCTCGCTTTGCGGCTGAGGTGGGGGTGGCATTCCCGATTCCAAAAGAGCTCGCGGTGATACGCATCAACGAGAAGCCGGAGCACCCCAAGGACAACCCAAGATGCACAACGACGTACTGCTTTTGGCATGGTAAATGCCATGGCCCACTCTGCATGACGCGTGGAGATATCCACAGGGAATACCCTCATTTCATGTATGAAAAGGGGAACGATGTCGAGCCGTGGGGGGCGGCGGAGACGCATGCCCTAGTTTGTCGCAACATTGAGGTCACCATGACTGTGGAAGAACGTAGTCAGAGGGACAAAGTCGAAGGACTCGATTACACTAAGAGACACAAGCGTCAACAACGGCCAGACAACGCACCATCGTCAAAAAGGACCCAAGTCCACGCATCCGACACTGACGACATCTGAACAACCCATTGCCTTTTATGCTCTCGTTCTGGGGATGGGGAATGCCGTTCCGCGGTCTCCTGTTGTGCCGTCGTCGCCTTGGGTTGCGCGGTCGCCGTCAGTCCCCAACTTGTTCAAAATCCGTCCCATTGAAACCGACAATGAATGGCGAGAAAGAGTGGAGATTGAGAATAATCAAAAGATTGAGTCCGTTCGTGCCGAGTTTGCTTTACACCTCCAGTCCGTTCGTGGCGAGTTTGCTTTAGGCTTCCAGTCCGTTCGTTGCGAGGTCCAGTCCGTTCGTGTCGAGTTTGTTCAGATCTTTGAACACCTTCATAATGGGATGCAATACGCTTGCGACTTGGCCACATCCGCCGCTGACCTTGCGTTGAAGACTCGATGGGAAGTCAGCGCTATGAATAAGAAATTTGAGGACATGTATGATAAACTGATGGCGGAAAATCCGTTGGACGTCTTTGACGATTGATATGTTTCGGGTTAATGGAGTGTGAGTATGGAGTGCGTGATGAATAGGATAGCATCTGTTATATTGTTTACTGCAGGCGTGTGAATAAATTTGTTTTTGAGTTATACTTGTAAAGTCGATGACAAGAATGCAAACTCATTGCGCATACTTTTTCAATTGCTTGAGACACATAGCGTAGATCCGAATCGGAATGAACGCTCGATAGCGTGACACGCACCGAACCAAACCACCATGGCGACCCACTGTTTGATGCGATCTCTCGAAGTTGCGAGTCCGTCAGCGCCAGCAACTTTTCGGCAAATACCCCCGCACATGATACGCCACCCCGAGTGGTAACTCCGAATTCATCAGACAATAAAGCCACGACGAGATTCGGATGTTTGTTTTTGACTTGGAACGCAAAAATCGGCAGTCTGTGTATATTATTAATGGGATTCAATAGTTTGAAATTTGGACTATGAACATACATATCCAAGTAGGACTGAAACGTTCGAGTCAGTGCGAGTTCTTCTTTCCAAATTTCGTCGATGTAATGCGACTTGATTTCGAAAGCTAAGCCAGTCCGGATAATTCCCAAGATATTCGGAGTGCCGCCAGTTTCTCTCGTCTCAAGATCTTCGGAATACACTGGTCCAGTTTTCGAAGAAACGCGCTGAACTGTACCTCCTCCTGGCGTGTAGGAGACAGATGCATCGACTATAGTTTTTTTCACCACCAAAATTCCCGGACCCGATGGCCCGCCAGGAAACTTATGAGAGCTCAGAAACACAGCGTCTGGAAGATCGCGGGTCAGATCAATGGGGACATATGGACCACTGGTTGCGTAATCAAAAAAGCAAGGCACCTTCCACTCTCGACACACGCGCGCAATCCCCTCCACGGGTTGGATGGCACCAGTCACATTGCTACAAGCAGTCATGCTGACTATTACAGGACCGTTAACCAAGTGAATGCGAATGGCGGAATCAAGTTGATCGATATTTACTATTCCAGATTTTGACTGGGTTGATAACAAAATGACCCGCTTTGCAACATGGAACCACGGCAAGAGGTTTGAGTAGTGCTCTGCCTCACTGACAATGACAGTACTGGCTTCGACTTTGTGCCTGATGAGATGGATGAGATGATTGACGGCACCACTGCAACCAGATCCAGTGAAGATGAGGCTGTAGTCTGTGGTAGAGGCATTCAGGCCGGACATGACTTTCCGCTTCGCATCGGCAAAGAGCCGCGACATGTTCTGTCCCAGCACATTGTTCGAATGGGTGTTCGTGTAGAAGGGATACACTCTCGCTGACAAAAAGTCTTCGATAATTTTCAGTGGAATTGAGGAGGCGGTTTGATCACATTGGACAAGCCGAACCATTTTACGGCCAAAGGGAACGCTGACATCCCGATTGTACCGATTCTGATTGAGGAATTCAGCGTACGTTTCAGGCCATTCGTCCTGTTCCACAGCGTCGTTACTTTTTGTTGTTTGTTATAACACGCAACAATATATTCCGACGGAAGTGAGCTGTGGGTGACGAAACCCTGCCCCGATGTCCAGATAAATTTCAGACTGTCGGATCGGCGATCTCTTCGGCGGGGGTGTTTGCTTCAAACACAGACAATGGGCGGGCGGGCCTCTTGTCAGTGATGGGTTGGTCCGCGATGTTCTGCGCGGTTGCTTGGATGTGCCCTTGCGCTTTCCATGGACCTGTGGAAACGTCGCACGCTGTGGAACCCGCCCCGGGTGGCGAAATTACATTTACTTTCAAGTTGTAATGTACTTTAAAATCACGACAAAATGTGTACAGACTCTGGTTCTGGAACGCTTTCGGGTTGCAGCGAGATGCTGAGTTTTTTATACTCGTTATGGCATTGCAATGTGCCTGGTCGAACACTGCGCAGAAAGGTGAGAGAGAGCGCTGAAGTGGATTGACCTTTACAAACCCTAGATGTTACATGTATCTGCAGAAACGTCACACGGTGTAGAACCTGGGTGGCAAGGTTCAATTCGGCACAAACTGACACTTGAAAATACACCCATCACTGGTTCTGGACTGGAACGCTCCTCCTTGCGACGAAGTCCTGTTTCTACATGGCCTCTGCCACATGTGGTCCACCTCGAGCTCAGCGTCGAAAACTGCCCCTGAAAAGCCCCAGATGTCACACGAAAAACACGTGATCAATAGTACAGCTCCATTGCGATGGTAGCGCCAACCAACGTTGTCATGGCCACTGCGCGCGTTTCTGAATGCTCGTCACTTCTCTGCAAAACCGCGGCGACTAGCTCTGCCAAACTCATCATGTCCCCGTTTATTCTGGCGGCCATGAGCAAGTCATAGGGCACCATGTCATACATACCCGGAGGACACTGACTCATTTATCTGACCATCCGATCGACAAAGTGAGCAATTTCAAGTTTGGATAGCTTCATAAACGTATCAATGGAGCCTGGGTAGTGCAGCTTGTCCCACACATGTTGAACACGGTACCCACGTAAAAACGCCTCTGGACTCTGAATCCGCATCATTTGGACGGCTTCAAATAAATCGCCACCCATACAATGCGCATCGAAGGCATCGCGAGTTAGGACACTGGCGAGATGTTGCGACCGCTGCTGAATCGATATATGATCCAACTTCATCCCTGTGAATGGGTTGCATGCATTCGGATTCATCTCAACCAGTTTTAGGAGATCAAAGAGGTTGAATGGGTATCCGTCTGCCACTAGAACCTGCCATTTGGGAAGTTCCCTGATGGGTTGACCAGTGAAGTCAACAAATTCAGGATCCCAATCCCCAGTACGTGACATGAGGCTGGTTGCTGCTTCAAGCGCCACGCATAACTCGCGAAATGTTGCACGCTCATCATGAGCTATGTAAAAAAATCGAGCCTGGGCGCGCAACGTGGCAATGTGTTGATGTTCCCCCTGTGCCTGCGCATACACCTGCCACTTGAACAAAATTCCAGTTCGTAACGTCCAGGACTTGCGAACGGCATGTCTGACCCTTGTCCAGCGTGTGTGTTTTGTGTGTGTGGCCATGACACACTTCATATCAGGGCTCCATCCATCCATCTGAGACAACAATGGTTGAAAACCATGCTGCAAGAGGAGGATGGCAATGACGCGACAGTCATTATCACAAGCAACTCTCAACGCGTTCGAAGACAAATGAGCACCAAACGCAAGCAGTTGTTCCACAAGTGGCATATTACCAACTACACATGCCTGTTCCAACAGTTCACCTTGATAGACGTGTTGATTCGCACCATGCATTAACAGCAAGTGCAGTGGGCTACTGCCGGCTGATCGAGCATGCCTTCCGACAGGTGGTTCCAGCCACATTCCCGTCCCTCTTTACGCGAGCCCAGGCCCTGTGGTCCGTGCTTTGAGCCGCGTCCTGGTGGCACAGTCTCCAAATTACAAAAAAAAAAGAAAAGAAAAAAAAAATAATGAAATGAGTAATTAGCAGGAACAGCTATAAAAAGAAGCCTCATTCCCTCTTGCTATTTTATTCATGGCAGCAAAGGTTGAAAAAACGGAGCGAGTTCTTCTGACCCGCTTTCAACTCCTCTTCCGGCCGCGTTTCCAGGACCGTATCCAGGATGCCGTCCTCAGAGCCAGCAAATGCTTTGAAGTTGCTCTGTTCCTGGCCAAACTTGTCATCCTGGACCGATTCGACAATGTCATGCAACTGGCCGGTGGTGGTGCCAGTAACCCCATAGACCACTTCAACCACGACACTGCCTCTCGGGTTTCCTCTGATCTAGCAATTGACGAGACTTTCTTTAGACACATGTTGTCCACCGTGACAACTTCATCACTGGAGAAGAAACAGGGACCTCCTTTCAAGGAGGAAACAAGAATCAAAATGACACGATACATGGACCTCTACAGCCAATACATTGATCATGGTACGCTTGAAGACCTGCGGGGAAATGGCAGTAACCTCAGTCACGTCTTTGGTGGAATGGCAGTGCAAATGGAAACGGCATATCGGAACAATGTTGCCCTCCACTTCCCTCAGTATTTGAAGCGGTTTATTCGGCTCTCAGTAGAGCTTCACTGGCTCGCAATCTTTAACCAGACAACTGTGGCCGATTTGACAAAGGAGCAACGCAAAATTATCAAGGCTGATGGGTCTAAAGTAATTCAGAGACTGATGTTCGCGTACGTGAAGGAACCGGAACCATTGGACGCATGGGCCGAGAAAATAGTGGAGAGGGCCAAGTCGCTAATTCCACCGTGTACCCAGCATGACAAGTTGTTTCTGCATCTCAAGTCATCGTCGATGAAGCCTGCCGTGTTTCTCCCCTACATGATTGCCATCAACCGGCTCCTCGAAGCAGAAAGACCATGAACCCTACCCCACTTCGTACGACTCACGTACCAGGCTCCATCACGCTCAACACTGGAGCAATGGTAGACCTTGTGTTTCAGGACAAGACCGACTTTGATGCGTTGCGGGTGTGGATGGCAAGACAGGGGCACGACTTGTCCAAGTTCAAGGGAAAGGGTGATTTGTTCTCGTCCGTCAACAAATTTCTTCCAGATGTCAACCCGTCGCTTTTCAACACAAGTCTCTGGCAGTATGTGTGTAGGTTCCATGGTCGCAGGCGGAGCAAGAAAAAGAAACGCAAGAAAAACCGTGAATTTGGGTTTCTAAAATATGGAGCCATGATGTTCAAGAACACGGTCACGACGGACGGTCACAAGGCTGGTATCCACTATGTCAACGAGGAAGCTTATCTTGCTGGCCACGCGGACTGCAAATCTGTCAACAATCGGAAAGACTTCAACACTGAATTCCCGTATGTCACAAAGTTACCCGAGCAAGACAGAATGGATCTTATGGATTCCCAGAAGTACCGCTTACTCTTTGTCGACCCGGGCAAGAAGAACATTTTGACGATTGGAACTGGGTGCAAAGGTGGGGGTGTCATCAAGTATACGATGGTTCAGCGTCGACGCGAAGCTTACTTGAAGCGGAACCAGGATGAGTACAATGGGTCTATTTCGAGAGTGGTGCGAGACAAGGATGGAAACGCCTTGACGTTTGTTCAAAACACCGACTTTGGAGATGTGAACCGAGTGGTAACGCTCGAAACGCTCATCAGCATGGGATATGCACAAGACTACACGGGTTCGCATTCTTCATCCAACCTTGAGCGGTTCCGCGCGTACTTGGTTGAGCGACATCGCTGGAAACATGTCTTGTCGGATTTCTTCCAGAATCAACAACACCGGCGCCGCAAATACCGAGCCCAGCTTGGGGTCCGAAGTTCCGAAAGCAAATTGGCCAACAACATCCGGTCCAAGTTCAAAGACGGTGACCGGGAGCTGGTACTTTGCTGGGGAAACTGGGGGATGACCCCGAACATCAAAAATCAAGCACCAACTCCGGGAGTTGGAATCCGTCGAATCATGGCCCGGCACTTCAAGACAGTCACTGTGGACGAGTGGTATACGTCCAGTGTATGTCCACACTGTAATTCGGAGGTGGGACATCCGCTTAGTCGACAGACACCGGATGGCGGGACTCGCGACATTCATCACTTGCTACGTTGCAAAAACGAAACATGCGGCAGGTGGTGGCAGCGGGACGTGATGGCTCTGGCCAACTTCCAGCGACAAGTTTTGCATGCGTTAGAGCATGGGAAAAATCATCCCGTGTTTGCTCCCAGGACCAAGAAACAAGGTGCAGGAGGGAGGAAGAGAAAAAACAATGATGAAACGGTGGTTCCGGAACAAACTACCAAGCGCAGGGTGGCGCGATTTACCAGCTAGGAAATAACGGGCGAACGTAATTTTTAGTAGTTTTCCCATTTATTTTGGTTCATCTTAGTTGTTTCTTTGGTGTTCCATTATTTTTGTGTTGAATGTAACAGCAAGTTTACCATCCGAGTTGCTGTGGCGTTGTTACCGCCGATTTGCAAACTGTTTGACTTTTGACATGCGCACCAAAGCGCTTGACTCTCAGGCTCCAAGCCATTGTCAAGTAACAACTGCGCGACAGAATAATGTATCTTATCCACCGCATTCAATAAGCAGCCCAATGTTGCGAGAGCTCCATGTTGCAGCAAAACTTTGACAATGAGTGTGTATCCTCTTCGACATGCGAGAACCATGGCGTCTGGCATGGCTTCAGTCATACCACGATGAAGTAAATCGATAACGACTCTCCTATTACCGCGTTTTACAGCTTTGTACAGCGATGTTGTTTCCATTTTCAATCTTTGAAACTGAAAGAAAAAAAAACAGAAACATTTTCAACGTCCGCGCGCAAGTTCACGAGGTGGGAGGCAAGTTTGGACAACACGTCTTCGCGCCCCACCCCCCATTTGTCCAAAACCGGGTTCAGAAGACATTCGAATAATATCCCGCAGCGCCAGTGTCTCATCGACTGCTGGACGACTACTGTCTACCGCAAGTTGCGATTCCATTTCGGAGAGCAAGAGTTGTAGCTGATGATGTAACATTGCGGTTTGTTCGCCGTCTTGTCCAACATCACTATCTTCTCGGACCCAAATCACATTTTGAGACCCGACGATATATTTAAAGCGATACACGAACTTGAATCCACAACACTCCATAGCGACATCCATGGGTCCGAACTCATGGGGTTAAGGGTCATGTGCAATGAGCCGAGAGACATTCGAGAAAGAAACGCAAACCTGATGGCGATTTCAAGGCAAATCTTGGACTTCCCGACTTGAGTCAATCCATTGTCGGCAGGTACAAGATTGCCATATGCGAAAATTGCCCCAAGCAGTGCAGGTTTATTTTTGTAATCACAATTTAGGAATTTCTCACAGAAGATTGGCGGACCAGAAGATGGATCTACCAAAACCGAAGCCCTAAAGCCCTCAAGTTCTGTTGAATGATCGAACGCTACCCAAGAGCTTGGATCCTGCAGTTTGAGCTGAAAATAGGCGAGGCAAAGTTTCTCTTCCGAAGCCAACAAACTAGCCCCACCTTGCTGCACACTTGCAGTCGTCCATTTTTTGCCGATATTTTTAAACACATCCCCGGCCAGGTTCTGAAAGAGCATTGGTTTTGTTGTTGCTTCTTGACAAGTTAAAAAAATGTGGAAGGTGCAACCAACCCACCACGTAAATTCAGGCCACAGTAGTTTATATCGCCTTGCACCGGTTGGAATAGAGCTGCTGCCTCAGCCTTTTGAAGCAGGTACCTAAAATTCATGTAAAATTCAGCGCTATGATCCATAGTATGAAGGACGACATACATCAGCAGATTTTCGTCAAACAACGTTTCGCGATCATCTCTCGACCTCAAGCACAGAACGATCGCATCACCCTTGTTGATTGTATATGAGGTAAGTCCTTTTTCAATGCGACCTTCCGAAAGAGCCTCTGGGTTGTATCTTTCAAGGAGTCGCGCACAAAAGCCGCGGTATTCGGGATCAGGACTGACATTCAGACTCTTTAGAAATGGCTCAAGTTTCATATTGATGCGTGCAAGTGTTTCTGCTGTTTCCTGCGACTGCGGTGAGTTACGAACCAGATACGATCGCCCGTCCAGTAAAGCTCGCACGCGGATTCTTGCATCCGATAAATGATGTCGAAAAATGAAGCAGATAATCAAGCACGACGTGAGTACCAAAGCAAACAAATCCAGCATATGTCAAGTTCTTTCCCCTTGAGCGAAGAAAAAGACTCACTAGATCCTCCTTGCTCCAAACATGACGTCACCCAGTTGATTGCGCTCTTTTTCGTATTTTTGTAAGGTCTCGTTCATGCGATCCATTCCTTTCGTGTCTTTGGTCTGAATCGGCTTCAGCAGCCCATCCGCAGTATCCGCCCCACTTCCGTTGATTCCAGTGACGTCCGTCATTACATTTGGATTTGCGTACATGAAATCACCGACACTGTTACTAGCGCTCAGGCCACCGCCACCGCCACCATCATCCCCCAAACCCATTAGATTCAGTTCTGGCAATGGATTGGTGACTTCCGAATCCGCAACAACTTTAGGCGCGGCTGATGCGGCTAGTTGATGTGGGTGGCCCCTCAGTTGCTGTAATCGCTGCTGTTGTAATACCTGGTTCTGGATGTATGAGTTTGCAGCGGGCGGCGGTCTGCTCACACCTAGTTGCTGGTTGACCCATGCAAAGGCATCTTCCCCGACAAACGTCTCGCCCGCAATGATGAGGGTTGGGACGGCAGTCACCTCAAACAGGGTGAGCAGATCGTCATTGCGCTTCTTTGTGACGGGATCGCGGTCAATGCAGTAGTAACACAGGTTTTTGGCTGCTGGCAGCAACTTGAGCAGGCTCAGCAGTTTTGGCGAGTTGACATCCTTGCGATATTTACTGAAGAAGACAATATCCTTCATATTTACTTTACTTCGATAAAACTTCAAGATGGAAAAAAAAACGCAACAAGAGTGGGATGAAACGCATTCATCAATTCAAATGTAATGTCCTCATGTTCCTTTAGTTGGGCTCGAAGCGAACCCTCTTCTGCGGCCTTGTCGATGGACTTGGTTCTGGAGTTACAGGTTGTTCATAGGGCGGTGCAGCAGAGAAGGCTTCCTCACTGATTGTGGATCGCTTGCGGTGCAATAGCTTGACCGCATGAGCCGGGGAGGTATGTTGACAATGGATGCATTGAGTTCGCTTTCGGACGTGCACGCGATGATGGTGGCATGTCAGACGGTTCATGCTCGGGAAAACATGATAGCATAGACTGCAGCGGAATCCATCCAACGGGATCATGAAAGGACTAGGGAGCGGAGGAGGCACCTTGCAGGCGATGCATGCATGTCCAGGCACTGGCATGGTGTACTCGACTCGCGCCTCTTGCTTCGAGATGAAGGCTTCGTATACACCAACAGAACTTATTTGCCAGATGGCAATCAATGTCCTCATGGGTCATTTCATGTTGTAAGACGCGGCACGAATCCATGTGTGAGCAGAATTCAAGGCGGTCAGTGAAGCTTTGTCCACACCACACACACCATGCGCAGCTCTCGAACGTTGTTGGTGGGCTCAATTGCGACATTGACGATGCATTCGGCAGCTTGTAGATGACAGAACACAATGTCTCTGTGTTTTCCATGGTTTGCGGGCGTCAGTTTGACTGGAATGAATTGGAGTCGTTGTGAGCGGCGCTCCATTTTTTATACCGTCTTTTCCCACAAAAATTCATGAAAACAAAATTAATATTGAAATTTTTCAAATTTTTGACTAATAAAATCTCGCGTTGATTGTCCCGTTTTTTTTTCCTGCCATTTCGGGTGTGAAGACTTATAATAAACACAGATGATATCGACATCTTTGATGAAAGAGGGGGGCATCTCCTTTGGCGATTTCGCCGTTCTAGCTGGATCTTGGAGCCCGGGCAATTTGATCGTGCAGGACACGATCACCGTCGGGAACACGGTCAGCATCCTTGCCACGCACGATGCAGTGTCCATTGGAACTGGCGCTTTGATCGTTTCTGGCGGCGTGTCTGTCGCCGCATCAATGCAAATTGGTGGGCTATTAAGAGTCACTGCCTCGACTGCCAGTACGAACCCGGAAACAGGGGCTTTAGTCGTGACTGGTGGGGTAGGTATCCAAGGTGATTTGAACGTGCGGGGTGCAATAAATCTCGGAGGCATGTTCCTCGACAAAGTCACCACTGTCACACTGCAGGCAGACCAAACGACACCCAGTGACCCGATACCAGGGACTGGTACTTACGGATGTTTTGTAATTTCTGTCAAGCACGACCGACCGGAAGGTGGAGCCACAGCAATTTTTATGGCCAGTGGTGGAGCCACAAAGCACGGTTCTGTATTCCGAGCCACAAGTACACCGGGTCCTCTGAATGAAACTTTGACCATGATTTACACAGACGAGCCTCGTCTCATGTGGCTCACTCCTCCGTCCGATCCAGTTGGTGAGTACACATTTGCCGTTCGCGTCTCAAGACTCTAGTTCAATACGCGGACAAATTTGGTGAATTTTACAAGCTGTTTGTACAAGGCGGTTGCAAATTGCAGCAATGAATCTAAATCTGCGTTATCAGAATCCTGATCACCCACCAGTAAGGCCACTTCAATGACGTAAGCCCGTACGGCGAGCCAAATGACGGATTTTTGCAACTGGTCAGTGAAGTTGGCGTCAGCAGTGAATGCTGGAAGTGGCGGATTTCCACCGACAATGGTAGTGCTAAGATGATTCAAGTACTGAACCACGGTTTTCAGCCGTTCCCGGTACCTCCATTGGTCCAAATCATGTTTCGGGTCGTTGAATGTCAGCACCGATGTGCGCAGGAGCTCAGAACACAGCAGAAGGTGCTCATCAAGTTGCACAATTTTTTCAAGCTGAGCGTGGCCGGACGCCACTTGCTCCAGCACACATCCACATTTGCGATGCAAAAACAAAAAAAAACGCAAGGGATGATTTTTTTTGTATTGACATTCACAAAGAGAATAATTCATGCTTTCTGTGGGACCACAAATCATTCGACGAGATACCGAAGGCTACACACCTACCTGGCATCTAACATCTCCAACGGGAAAGCCCGGATTTTTTATCGTCACTTCGGAGTTCCAAGGGCCCTCCCACAAACTCCTTATGGATCTAAGCAAGGAGATGGCCGAGGCTAGGTCCGAGTCCAAGAAACCAAATTTCGAAGTTTACAACCTGCAAATCAAGCATGATTCTGACGCCGATCATGTCTACGAAATGATGCGACATTTTTTTCCACATAACCCAACACCGCCCCACCCCTTTTTTTTCGCAACCGACGGATTTATAGCATGCGTGGCCTCTGAAAATCCAGTAACCTATAAAGATTTAGACGACATATACAAAGGCAATCCAGATTCATTTCACGTGTCAGAAGACATTCACCTGCACCCAACGCATTCTCAGTCCACTGTTACCAATCATAAAAGTGTAGTGGATGAGCCCAAACTTCACGAGCCAATTGCGCGGATTGTACGGAAGGGCGGAAGCGCAAATACAACTGACCAACACAAAAGTCATGCAAACCTCATCGCATTCGGGGCAGCCACCTTGTTCACAGGCGCCCTGTTTTTTGGGATTTTGTAGCAGCGCAATTTTTTATTCAAATGTCTGACACACACACCATGGTGCAGAATGACAAATGTTCTCGAATGTTCAAGTAAAATGCCGACAAGTGCCCTGGGTCACAGCCCTGCCCAGTGCACCAAAGAGAGTAATCTTGAAACAAGTATCTGACTTGTTCGCGTTCGAGAAAATCAATTTCTGTCCAGAAACATCAAGCAGAACTTCTCTGCTGAGCGAAAAAGAAGGTTGGAAAAGCTGCATCATGAGTCCAAGACGACTCTCGTCTGAAATGTCCACGCGCTTCATCAATGCTGCGGAGACGTCAACAGCGTTCCAAGACGGGTCTACGTAGACTGGTGGATCTTCGGAGTTGTTGAGTGACGCGACCAATTTCTCAACAAGTTCCTCAAGCCTCTGCTGCCGGGTTTCTGTCATCTTTTTTTTTTGTAATTTTTTGAATCAGGGGGGTTTTTCAGGGAAAATTAATTTGTCAAATTTCAAATTATTTGTCAAAAATCCTACAATGAGTCTTTCACGCGATGATTCATGATACTGCCCTTGACGTGGTCGCGAATCTTGGAGTAAAAGATCGACAAAGTGTCTGGCACATTGCCTTCTTTGACGCACCAAATGCTGTAGTGTTGATGCATGTGTCTGACTTGCTCATGTTCGAAGAAGTCGAGTTCGTGGCCAGAAGAATCAATCAGTACTTGTCTGTCATGCGACAGAGAAGCTTGAAAGAGTTGCGTCATGAGGACAAAGAGACTCTCTTGTGGAAGATCCTTGCGCTTCATCAACGCTGCGGTGACGTCGTTGGCGTTCCACATCGGGTCCACGTAGACTGGTGGAGCATCAGAGTTTTTGAGAGATTGAACCAACTTCTCGACAAGCTCATCGAGTTTCTGCTGACGCGTTTCAGACATCTTTTTTGCTTTCTTCCAGAGTGTGCGCTGCGAATTTTATACCCTCCAATCTCAAATTTGTTTGTACCAAGCAGCCATTCCCGCAAGAACACCCAGGCTGAGCAAAAAACTGCTGCTGGAAGCAGTGACCCACGGTGACTGCTCCTCACGGTGGTGAGGGTGGTGGCGGCACCGTTCATGGTGCCTCATGTGACGAGGGCATGCGTCACCACCGTCTTGACCCGATTTCATCACAGTTGGGTATTCCTCAGGGCTGCTGTTCATGTACGTCTTGTACACAGTCAAAAGATCGTTGTAATCCCTGCTTCCACTGTACGCCTGAAGTGTTCCATCTTTTGTGAAGAAGAAAAGTTTAGGGAAGGACATGCGCTCACCTGCCGCAAGGAGCTGGGTGGCCTTCGCCTTGTCTTCGTCTGTCTCAACATCCAAGTAGTAGAACTCGAAAGGAGGTGGGTTGAATGTCTTTTCGCCCTCGATAACCCCCTTTTTGAGTTTATCGCACCAACCACACCACGTCACCGTGATAGCAAGGAAGCCGGCTTTCCCACGAAGAGCAGGATCAACCACGCGACCCTTTCCATCCGAGATATCAAAGAACGATGCTTGTACTGGAATCATATTATTTTGAAAGTACCAGCACAATTTAATTTTTGGCCTGCAAAAAAATCTTCTTGAGTAAGATTCAAAAATGACCACCAGCACTAGCACGACCCTCGCACCCTACTTTTACTCATGGGGTAGCGGAAACGCGTCGACGTACAAATTGACTAGCCTTTGTCAGGCCCAGTCGACTGTAGGGCTCAAGGCAGCCACCATGGCGTTTGTGATATCCGACGGAGGTGCGGGCCTGTGGGCCACTTTGACGGAATGTATTCCGGACATGACCCAGTTTGTTTCCAATGGAGGGTATCTAATCATCAGTTGTGGCGGAGCGTCTGGCCCATTCCTAGAAGATACTATGAACGCGGATCAGCAATTTTCGGTGCTCTCCAAGTTGCTGATACAATGAACGCCGACCAGCAATTCTCGGTCCTGTCCAATTTGTTGAAACAGACAGGTTGTCGCGCCTTGGACTTTGATGTGGAGGGAGCCTCCCTAGCAAATGGTGCAAGCGTACAGCAACGAAATGTAGTCATCAGCCGGCTACAAACTGCATTCCCTGGGTTGTATGTCTCCTTTACGCTGCCCGCTGAGCAGCCTCAATACGGAGGAGCGTTATCATCCGATGGCGTGGCGCTCCTTCAAAGCGCTAAGCAAGCTGGAATTACTGTCAGTTGTGTCAATCTCATGACTATGGACGTGTATGCATCGAGTCCAGTGAAGTGGGGTCAACTGGCCATTGATATGGTGGACTCTGCCAAAACCCAACTGGCCCAGATCTTCACAGGTCGATCAGACTCTGAGTTGTATGCCATGTTGGGTGCCACACCAATGATCGGGGTAAATGATGACAAATCCATTTTTACTTTGGAAGACGCCGCCATGCTTGGCGCTTACTTGGCCAAAAAAGGGGCGCGTTTAATGTCTTTCTGGTCGCTACAAAGAGATCAAAACCGCGCTGGTGGACTTGATGTAAGTACGCAGGTGTCTCAAAGCGATTTTCAGTTCTTCAACACATCCAAAGCAGCCCTTGAAAAATCTTCGCCTGTCCCAACACCGCCAAAACCAACACCCAGCCCTACACCAAAAACAAATCCCACACCTCCAATTCCAATTCCAACTCCAAGTCCAACTCCAGTTCCAGTTCCAGCCCCAAACCCAATTCCTGTGCCGATTCCTGCGCCGATCCCAAGTACACCGGCTCAGCCCATTAAAGCTTGGTCGGACGGAAAACGGTACAAGGTCGGAGATCTAGCTACAAAAGGTGGAGTGCAATATCGTTGTCAGATAGAACACACGTCAATCCCGACGTGGTCGCCTGGAGTGGCCACCACGTTATGGAGCAAAATCGCTAGTGGCAGTGAATGGGGCTCCAACACTTACTACCCAGTCGCATCAATAGTCCAATATCGCTCAAAGAAATATTCTTGTCTTGTTTCGCATGTGTCACTGCCAAATTGGAATCCTGTGGATGCACCCAGTTTGTGGAAAGGGGTCTAGATTTCTGTTACAACGCGGATACTTCAGGCGTTTGTTGCATCCGGCGCATATGGTTGGACAACATGAGCAATTTAGACATGTCGCTTGGTATCCAGTTCAATGTAAAGCCATCTGAATGGATCACCGGTTGGCCGGAGAAGGACCCATTCTGGTTCGGATACATGCCCCAGAACACAGATCCATGGATCTTGGAATTGCCTTCAACAATCTTGAAAAAAGGATCCGCCAAGTCTGGGGCATATTCTCCAATGACATAAGGTCTGGCAACTCGAGCAGAATTGTCGGCTCCGGACAGAATTCTGTTTGTGTCGACCGAATAGAAATAGACATCGACTGTTGCCGAGGCTTCAAAGTCTCGCGAAGTGTCACTGCCAAGACATTCGTCACTTCCATTGAGCACCAGATGGTTTCGATCAATAGTTTTGATATATGCCGACACATCCGTAATCCATTCTCGCGTGGGTACGGCAATACTTCCTGCATCCGGTCTGTAAATTCCCAATTCATTGCCAAGTTCAATACACATCAAGGTGGGATCATCCTTGATAGCAATGCCGGTGATAGAATTGACATGGTTCATCCACTGGGAAACATAACTTTTAAATGCAGCTCTGGCGTCCTGGTTTGTAAAGAAGTTGGATTTGTCAACGCCTGGTGGACAAAAATCACCATAGCTGCCGTGAAAATAAGAATAGGCGTCGAGAAGCGGACAAATAAGTTTGATTCCATACTTTCGCGCCTCGGCAAATGCAAAGTCAATAGCGGGCCACGCGTGGACATTCAATGGAAGGTTGTCATTTGGGCGTAGTGAATTTGGAGATCCACAAGAAACGCCGAGAGTGAGACTCCGAATCAGTGTGGCGGCCATTTTTTGTGCAATCTGAAACATTTGTGTTACCTGAGAGCGATCTGGATACGTGTATTCTTCGGTCAATCCTAGCCAGTACGCGTTGAAACCAACGGGCACAAATTTAGCGTCATTGATTGCAAACTGATTTTTGCCGCTATCAAATCGGACAAATCCAGAAAGTGCAGGTTTTGGACTGGCAGACGGAATCGGAGTTTGTGGTGGTGAATTTATTCTCGACTTAACCAAAAAGGTGGTAAATTTTGAATTCAACGCGCTGTCTGTCGGGTCCGATAGTCGAAAACCTGACTTTGTGAAGGCCGTTTGGGTCTCCCAGTTATAAACGATGGCGACAATTTTTGGATCCTGAATTGCTTTCTCCAGTAAAGTGCCGATGCCTCCGGGTCCGGCAACCATGACCGAGTAGCCAAACTTGCGTGATTCGCCCATGACGACACCATTAATTTTGAAAAACTTTGCATTTGGGTCCTGCTCGAATTTTCGCCCACGGAGTGTTTGGCCAACAGTAACGTTGTTGTTTGACATGTTTGCTTTGGGGATCATAAATTAAATTTTTCAGCGGGCTGGTTACGTATGCCTACTCAAATGCGAAGCAAGGATGCAGCAAAAGAGCAAAGACACAGGACTCTATGCTGGTTCTAATGAGTCCCGTTCTAATGATTCCTCAGACTTCATTGAGCACGGTGTGTTTGATTGGCCCCCCATTTTCAAACACGCGCGAATTGGACCAATTTAATTTGCGCTTTTCACACAGAACAGCCAATGTCGACTGTGTCATCAGATTGTGCCTTTCTCACGTCATGGCAGCCCACCATATACCCCAATGGCTGCTGCAACACCTCTTCCACAATCTGCAACAGCGCTGGCAACGTTCTGACAGTGTAGATATCTCTTTCCACTGACCCCCATCACCCACATGATCAAGTATTGAAAAAATCATCCAGGGCTCTCGCTGGCAACCAGTTGACAGGATCCATTCCGACTGAACTCGGCAGCTTGACCAGTCTGAATCTTCTGTTGGTGTCATATATCTGATCTATTCATCAAGTATTGAACAAATCATCCAGGAATCTCTCTGGCAACCAGTTGACAGGATCCATTCCGACTGAACTCGGCCAGCTGACCAGTCTGCAATATATGTTGGTGTCTTGCACCTGATCTATTCATCAAGTATTGAACAAATCATCCAGGTTTCTCAATTCCAACCAGTTGACTGGAACCATTCCGACTGAACTCGGCCGGCTGACCAGTCTGTCTTGGCTGTTGGTGTCTTGCATCTGATCTATTCATCAAGTATTGAACAAATCATACAGGCATCTCGAATCCAACAAGTTGACAGGATCCATTCCGACTGAACTCGGCCAGCTGACCAATCTGACTATTCTGTTGGTGTCTTGCATTTGTTATCGCTGTTGCAATGTGCTTGACCTTGAATCAAAATGACTATAAAGTCGCTTGGACTTTAACAGACTAAGCGGGAGCATACCTTGTGAATTCAGCAACTTGAAAGCGTTGTCGGACAGGTGACTTTTGTTCCCTTTACAACTGGGGATCATTGTGTTCACTCCACATCAAGCAACTTTGCAGGAAATCCCCTTGAGTCCACTACCTTCAATGCTGCAGTGAGTTGACTAAATCAAAGTGAATCCACGATGTCCAATTTAGTGAATCTTCCATCAGTCCTGCAAAAGTGCTCCAACAAACTCACTCTCAGCAACCTTCACCACCACTGCCACCAGCACCTCAATCAGTACTGGTCCAATTATACCCTGCAACAATTCAACTTGTGAACAGAATAGTATTGTCCCCATTGTTGGTGGAGTTGGTGGTGCTGTGTTGTTACTGGCCATCGGATTGGGCATCTGGTACCGCCAAAAGCGCTACAAGAATCAACCTGAGCACGCTACTGATGATACGCAGTCGACGTAAGACAAGAAATACGCTGTGATTAGAATTAAATTACCCAACAGGATCATTGCCAGTGTTGAAAGCATTGGGCAGTTCCCGTCATCAAGCAGTCCACCTGCTTCTGACTCCTTGCTTCCTTCTGATAAGAAAGCGGCCCTCCCCACCACCACAATGAACGAGTTTCCGATGCCTGAAAAGGTCTCCCTCTTCAACCATCTCGAAAGATTGCCACAAGAACGCAATATTGAAAGCGTGTCCAGTTTGAAAGCGGCACTACCTGAAATCAACACGTTGACAGTCCCCAACTCTGTGACTGTACCTGAAGGAAGCAGTAAAATGTCCTCGCAACCTGCCGCTTCGGACTTTACCTCGAAGGCATTGACCAAAAGTTCGACAGAAAGTTCCTCGCATCAAATGGCACTGCCAGACAACCCCCGAGACTGGAACCAAGATGAAACTGCGCAATGGATCCTTGAAAGATTTGGGGATGCCAAGCTCTCATCGTTGGCTTTGAGTAAGACCCAAGTGTTGATATTCTGCTTTTGTCACTGATTGAGTCTATTCAAACAGGTCAAAATATCAATGGACGCGCACTTCTGATGCTGGAAAGACAAGATATGACGTCAGCGCTCGAGCTTGAAACTGTTGGACGTCGCGTTTTGTTTGAAGAAGCGGTTACAGAGCTGAGAAGGCAGAGTGCGCAACAGAGCGCGCTCGCTCAAGAAAACCCACCATCGTACGAATGAACTCAGAAAAGCGTTTTGCTGTTTCATTCGAGTGCGACTGTGATAAATGGTATACAAGTAACCCTCCCAACAATAAAACCAGAAAAGAAAAACAGCGAATTTGTATAAATGGCACACAGTCAGACCTGCAACGCTGGAGGAAACTTGCCTCAAATCAATCGGCGGTCTAAGGCGCTCTTGGTGGCCGCTCACCGGTCATGAATCACTGTTCTGAACGTGCGAAGACCACTGTCAAGAAACAACAAGCTCAAGACTTGAACGGCCGCGCTGCTGACCGGAGGATGCATCCCGTCATAACGTGTCAAACGGAAAATAGAAGTATGGGGTACATCAGCCGGGACAAGAGCGAATGCCATGAAGATTCCGAAGCCATGGTCGAGAGTGCAGAACTGAGAGACACCAAACCATCTCAACCGCTGTTGGTCGCGGGTTAGTGTGTTGGAAAAGAACAACACTGGATTTGGAGGGGTGGGACTGCTGGGAGGAATTTAATTTATTCAGTTTCTTCAAGCGTTTCACTATTTCGGTGAATTGTGTATGGTAGCTTGAGGAAAAACGGAACGAATGGGTGACCAACTTGATTCACTGCCTGCTTAAACGATCCTGTTGACCCAAATTGAGCACAGACAAAGGACTCCATGTTGGTTTTGATGAGTCGTCAGACTTCATTGAGCATGTTGGCTCAATTTTAAACACCCGCCAATCTGACCAATTTAATTTGCTCTTTTCGAAAAGAACACCGAATGTCGACGGTGTCATCAGACTGTGCCTTTCTCACGGCATGGCGGCCCACTGCCTTCGCTGCCGGATGCTGTGTTCCTGCTTCAAACTGCAACAGCGCAGGCAACGTTCTAGCAGTGTAGATATCTCTTTCCACTGACCCCCATCACCCACATGATCAAGCATTGAACAAATCATACAGGAATCTCAATTCCAACCAGTTGACTGGACCCATTCCGACTGAACTCGGCCAGCTGACCAGTCTGACTTATCTGTTGGTGTCTTGCATCTAATTGATTCATCAAGATTGAACATATCATCCAGATTGCTCCATTCCAACCAGTTCACAGGAACCATTCCAACTGAACTCGCCCTCCTGACCAGTCTGACTTATCTGTTGGTGTCTTGCATCTGATCCATTCATCAAGTATTGAACAAATCATCCAGGGATCTCCATGGCAACCAGTTGACTGGACCCATTCCGACTGAACTCGGCCGGCTGACCAATCTGACTCATCTGTTGGTGTCTTGCATCTGATCCATTCATCAAGTATTGAACAAATCATCCAGGGAGCTCTCTGGCAGCCAGGTGACAGGAACCATTCCGACTGAACTCGGCCAGCTGACCAGTCTGCAATATATGTTGGTGTCTTGCACCTGATCTATTCATCAAGTATTGAACAAATCATCCAGGGTTCTCTATAACAGTACGTTGACAGGAACCATTCCGACTGAACTCAGCCGGCTGACCAGTCTGACTTACCTGTTGGTGTCTTGCATCTGATCACTTCAACAAGTATTGAACAAATCATCATCCAGGTATCTCCATGCCAATAAGTTGACAGGAACCATTCCGACTGAACTCGGCCGGCTGACCAATCTGACTATTATGTTGGTGTCTTATATCTGATCCATTCATCAAGTGTTGAACAAATCATCATTTAGGTGGCTCGATAGCAACCAGTTGACAGGATCCATTCCGACTGAACTCGGCCGGCTGACCAATCTGACTTATCTGTTGGTGTCTTGCATTTGTTGTCGCTGTTGCAATGTACTTGACCTTTTATCAAATGACTATGAAGTCGCTTTGACTCAAACAGACTAAGCGGGAGCATACCTTGCGAATTCAGCAACGTGAAAGCGGTGACATTCAGGTGAGTTTTGTTCCGTTTACAACATGAACCCACTATGCTCATACAACATCAAGCAACTTTACTGGAAATCCCCTTGAGTCCACTACTTTCAATGCCACTGAAATGGCTTTTGTGAGTTGTCCACACATGTTGTAAGGCTAATATATATAATTAATTGAATCTTCCATCAGTCCTGCAAGAGTAATCCAACAACTTCACTCTCAACAACCTTCACCACCACCTCAATCAGTACTGGTCCAATTATACCCTGCAACAATTCAAATTGTGAACAGAATAGTATTGTCCCCATTGTTGGTGGAGTTGGTGGTGCTGTGTTGTTACTGGCCATCGGATTGGGCATCTGGTACCGCCAAAAGCGCTACAAGAATCAACCTGAGCACGCTACTGATGATACGCAGTCGACGTAAGACAAGAAATACGCTGTGATTAGAATTAAATTACCCAACAGGATCATTGCCAGTGTTGAAAGCATTGGGCAGTTCCCGTCATCAAGCAGTCCACCTGCTTCTGACTCCTTGCTTCCTTCTGATAAGAAAGCGGCCCTCCCCACCACCACAATGAACGAGTTTCCGATGCCTGAAAAGGTCTCCCTCTTCAACCATCTCGAAAGATTGCCACAAGAACGCAATATTGAAAGCGTGTCCAGTTTGAAAGCGGCACTACCTGAAATCAACACGTTGACAGTCCCCAACTCTGTGACTGTACCTGAAGGAAGCAGTAAAATGTCCTCGCAACCCGCCGCTTCGGACTTTACCTCGAAGGCATTGACCAAAAGTTCGACAGAAAGTTCCTCGCATCAAATGGCACTGCCAGACAACCCCCGAGACTGGAACCAAGATGAAACTGCGCAATGGATCCTTGAAAGATTTGGGGATGCCAAGCTCTCATCGTTGGCTTTGAGTAAGACCCAAGTGTTGATATTCTGCTTTTGTCACTGATTGAGTCTATTCAAACAGGTCAAAATATCAATGGACGCGCACTTCTGATGCTGGAAAGACAAGATATGACGTCAGCGCTCGAGCTTGAAACTGTTGGACGTCGCGTTTTGTTTGAAGAAGCGGTTACAGAGCTGAGAAGGCAGAGTGCGCAGCAAAGCGCACTCGCTCAAGAAAACCCACCATCGTACGAATGAACTTAGAAAAGCGTTTTGCTGTTTCATTCGAGTGCGACTGTGATAAATAGTATACATATTAATCCCAGACAATATATGATAATTAAAGCTGAATAGTTTCTTCTAAGAAGTGCTGCTGTACTGAGAGTTGAAAACGTCCATTCGCAGGAAATAGTCGCTCCCAGGTCAATTTCTTTAAACGAAGAAAAGGGATTGATGATGAAAGGGGTGGGATGCAGGGGGGTTCTGGTGAATGAATTGTTTGCATCAAGACATGGAGACGGGCGGATCGTGTGTTGAATTCGTCCTCCGACAAATCCAAATAAATCGCCTGGCCCGTCTTCTAGATTCAACACAAAAATTACCACGGATGACAGACGATCACGACATGTTATGACGGATTGCAGACGATCACCACAGATGGTACGATGTCACGACGGACGGAAGACGATCACTACACGCCACTGCGGACGATCATAACCGCCGTCTGGGCCGTACCCGCGTACCCTCCTGAAAATTCTCGAATCGCGTACCCTCCGTACATGCCCTCCTGAAAAATTCTCCATCCTGTGCCCTCGCACCCTCCCCAAAAAATTCCTGCTCCGTCCCGTCCCGTCCCGACGGGAAGGCTGATTACGTAATCTAAACGAAGAAGATGAAACGGGTGGCATGTAGCGTTTCTGTGAGGCCGGAGGCAGACGAAAGCTGTTTCTGTTGTTTGCCTCAAGCGATGGAGAGGCACCAATTTGCCGGACGTTTTATTCGATCCCAAGTCCTCGTTGGATTGAAGTCGCAACTTTCTGGACCTGTGTTTTCGAGGGTTTCAGGACCAGTTTTTGCGAAGGTTTCTGAACCTGTTTTTTTTCATGGTCTCTGAACCTGTGTTTTCGAGGGTTTCTGGACCAGTTTTTTCGAAGGTTTCTGAACCTGTTTTTTTTCAGGGTCTCTGAACCTGTGTTTTCGAGGGTTTCTGGACCAGTTTTTTCGAAGGTTTCTGAACCTGCTTTTTTTCATGGTCTCTGAACCTGTGTTTTCGAGGGTTTCTGGACAACGCTTACTCCATGCGTTTCAGGGCAAGATCAGCCCACGTGGTGTTTTTCTGCTGTTCGCTCGTATTGAATTCACGTGTCGATGTCATATCTCTAGTTGCTTTCGCTCGCGTCCATAATTTGTTGGATGTTGCAATGCTCTGAAATCAGGATGGCGTCCTTGGGCGAGTTTGACATATTGAGTGCTACGAGCCAGACGAGACAACGGACGAGATTGTCGTAATCAATAGCGGGGTTTTTATTAAGAACGCATGCGACGAAGTTTGCCAGATCTGAATTCCGTCTCGCGCAGGACACCATTCCCGAGGGCTTTCATCTGGATGATCCGCCACCCTCCGCCAACCATTTTCGACAACGCTTACTGCATGCGTTTTGTGTACCCTCGTGCCCTCCAGGGCGATTACGTAATCAGGCGAGACTCACAAAAACTGTGGGATGGTTCAACCTGAACAACCTTGCGGATTCGCCTGGAAGACTATTTATCAAATCGAGAGCGACGGGAATTCGGACGACGGGGGTGGCCGGGCCTTGTTTTGGAAACTTGTGCAACTGACAATCCAACAAACAAGTGATTGTGCGAAGTTTTTCTTTGAGTTCGACCCCTTCCATACCAGCAACATTGCTCAGTATATCGAGTACAGACAAGGCGGGATGGCTCCTGGAGTAGGCGTTGCCCAAATGTTCTGCGTACGCACCGATGCGCACTGAAGCTTTGATAGGGCTCGTGTTTGGTTTGCGCGTGGAATGAAACAAAATCTTCAAGAGTGGTTTCCAGTCCGAGTCATCAATGCTAGACCTTTTGCAAGGACCAGGTGGTGGTACGCGTGTTGGTTCAGGCACAGGTGTTGGTACAGGCACGCGCGTTGGTTCAGGCACAGGTGTTAGTTCAGGCACGGGAGTTGGTTCAGGCACGAGAATTGGTTCAGGCACGGGAGTTGGTTCAGGCGCGAGAGTTAGTTCAGGCACGAGAATTGGTCCAGGCACGGGAGTTGGTTCAGGTACAGGGGTGGTTTCTGAAACGGGCGTTGGTTCAGGAGCGAGAGTTGGTTCAGACACGGGAGTTGGTTCAGGCACGGGAGTTGGTTTTATGGTTGGGGTAGGTGGTTCAGCCACGGGTAACGCGAATTGCAAAACCTTCAGAAGGTTCTCGGCACTGAGCTTATCGCTCAGTACTGAAATCAACTCGAGTTGTTTGGTTCTTTCCACACACTCGAGTTGTTTGGTTCTTTCCACACACTCGAATTGTTTGGTTCTTTCCACACACTCGAGTTGTTTGGTCTGGTATTCAATCTGTCTTGTCTTTTCAACCTCAAGCGCCAGATTGTTTCCCGGGGCAGATGCATTTGCAACAGCCAAGTCCATGGCATCCATCAAGTGATGTATGGTACAATGCTTTGAGACAAGAATGGTCTCTGTTGTCTTTGTCCCAGTAGGTGTGACAAGTGACTGCTGGTGAGTGGCAGCCAGTTGTGAGGCAAAAAACAGTTTCTCAGCGTGGTCCCAAATGGTGTGGGGATAAATTTGAACATGCGCAAATTTGGGTAGTCTGATGCGTGTTCGCGAATCCGAAGTTTGTAGGGTCTGGACGTGGTTCCAACTTTTGCAAAGGTTTCACTATCATGGTTGAAGACAAAACCATACAATCCACCCTGGGAGGCATTGTACACTGTACTTTCGATCACACGATGACGCTCCTCAAATTCTTGACTCCAGTCTTGATTGTGCTGGACGTCCGCTCTGAATGCACGCGCTCCATTGTCTGGATTCAAAAGATGGGCTTCGTCGATGGCATGAATCTCCGGGATCAAAGTTTTATCGCCACCAAGGTATCGCTTGAACACATTCAAGTTTGCCCTGCGAAATGTTTTGGCCGCTTCGCTTGATAGATTATTGATGATGTTCAAAGCCACATCCAACTTTACAACAGGGGTGGCCTTCTTGCCGGGAAAGTTGAACATCTGAAAATCGATTGCCGGGGAATCGTAAAGATTTTTTACTATTGTCCCCACACGTTTCGGTTTATTCATGTTCATCCATGTTTGTCGTGGGTTTGTGTCCTTACAGACATTCTCCAAAATGTCGTAGACGGAGACAGCGGGATACAATGAACCATCGATCTCTTTGTACTGACCTATTCGCACGTTATCCTTGGAGGAGTTGAACAACTGCATTACGACATTACGAGCATCCGCGGGTAACGCGCTTAAACGTGTTGTTTGGAGAGTGACTTCTGTAACGCTCATGATTCTTATTCAAAACATAGTGTGCGTATGTTTAAGCAAACGAAAAAAAAATTGCGCTCAAACGCGTCGACAGCCGATTTCAGGCCGCCTCTCGTCGTCGGTCCGATTGAATTCGCGTGTCGATTTCATATCTCTCGTTGCTTTCGCAACTGCCAACTCCATCGCGTCCATAATTTGTTGGATGGTGCAATGCTCTGAAATCAGGATGGCGTCCTTGGGCAAGTAAGACATATATGAGTGCTATGAGCCAGAGAAATAAAAAGACGTTTTTTAGACGAGACCATCTGCGTTTTTTTGCACCAGAGGTTGGGTGAGGTCGATTTCTTTAAACGAGAAGGATGTGGATGCAGCGACGAGCATAATTTAATAACCTGTCTCCGAACACACACGCTGGTCGTACGAAAGCAAACCCAGCCCAGGCGACTTTCAAATTCAACAGCTCATATCCCATGCGCAGAGACCAAATCTTCTTGTAAAATCACTTTGAAGATCAGTAAACTCTTTATTTTGTTGTCCTTTATGACTCCCCCTGAGCCTCCATTTTCCCCCGCTTGTCTGACCTTATTAGCATTTTGAGTTGGTGAACTTCAACACATTGCCAGAAGCCGTTTTCATGCCCCCGACATGATGTTGTTGATCTTGTCCCTCTGCTTGCCATTCTTGAATGGCAAAAAGGGAAGAAAAGCGTCACTGAGTTCAAACAAAAAGTCAAGAGCATCTGAGGCAAAGTTGTCGCAAGCCTTTGTTGATTTGATGAACACTTGCTGGTCAATGGGAGCGCCATGGTATGTCTTAGAACCGGCTCTGATGAATCCTTCTGTTGAAACCTGCCAACCAGTAACCTTGGTTGCAGGAGTGCTACATTCACAGCAGTCGCTGATCTCTCCACATGGAGTCACATGAGTGCTGGTTGTTGAACACTCCGAATTTATGCCTGCATTCTCCAACTTTCGGTACACCACTGGCGGAGAAGCAGATGCAGCAGTGCTATTTCCAAGTGAATTTCCCTGATTAAAGTTGAAATTGCACGTCACTTCCGCTGGTGCAATGAAAACTTCCACTTTCTTGGCAGATGCTTCCAGATTGGAGAGCATAACAACAGTGAGCAAGCTAGTCGTCTCCCAGGTGCAGGATGGAAACTGAAAACCACCGGTATATTCGATGGTGTACTGGTACTTTCGATCTGCCGGGGCCAAGATATCGATAGGGATACCTTTAGGGCCTGGTTTGAAGTTGTTATATTCATCCGCCAGGAGGAGTGTAAGCATTGTTGCCCAGTTTGGGTCGATGAACGTGACAGATTCTCCAGACCAGTTGGGTGTTGTCATTATAATTTTTTGCATGTTTTCTTCGCAGGTCTTGGGCTTGGATGGGTTGGGGTCTTGTGGAACTGGCATTGGATCACCCTGAAGAAGATGTTACTGTTTAGGATCTTAAAGGATTCAGAAGAGGATGAACTAACATAAGTCCACTGCTGGTTTGGAGAGCCAGAGCAATCCCATATTTGAATGGGGTTCCCGTCTTTTGATTGGTTGGAGGCGTTGTCAAGGCATTTCTGTGTTCGCCTGTTCTTGATGGAACTGCCAACCACGTCCCAGAGTTGGTTCGCTTGGCCATGGCATGCCCATACTTGCACAGCGTTGCCGTTTCTGGTTTCATCCAGCCCTGAACTTTCAAGGCACAAGCCCTTTTCTTGACTTCGGATGGTTCCATCCGGGTACAAGCTCCAGTTTTGGTTTGAGTTTCCCATGCAGGTCCACAATACCACTTAAGATTAGGGTTAGACTTAGGATTAGGATTAGGATTAGGATTAGGGTTAGGGTTAGGAAAAAAAAAAAAACTCTCTTGAAATTGTGTTGGTTCATTGCCAGCACCGAAATCCCCAAGAGCGCAACCACAGCAACCCACCACCAACATTCAACAGCAGCCGAGGATCTCGTCGATCTTTAAGCGTCCAAAAGCATCCGAAGAACCCGAATCAGCGAGCGTTAAGCCCGAACCGACCCCGTTTGCGTTTAGTGCATCAGCATCAGATTACGTCATCAACACCAACCTCCGAGTTGTCGTCAAAGCCGCCACCCCAGACGGCTTCACCCAGTTCGAACGAGCAACTTGGCAATTCGCAAAGAAGCTCCTCAAGTGCAAACAGATCATTGGCAATTCAGTCTGTGATTTCGAATTTCAAACGAAGAGTGCCTGTGGCAATAAAACCCCATTCGGCATCAGTCTCACGTCTATCCAGTGTAAGAACAGCGAGTGTGCCAGCAGACCCCGACTCAGAGACGCCTGTCGTAATTCTGGAATCCAAGATCTTATCGATCTCGCACTTGAATCAGCACAGCTCGAAGACCATCTCCGGGCGCATTACAATCGAAAACAGCGAAAGAAGGCAGTCCCCTTTATTCCACAGCCCGCAGGCATCAAACGCACCGTTGACGCTGTCGACTCCAGTGATTCTGAATTTGAAATTGACTTTGACTGCGAGAAAAACGAAAAAATGTCGAACCCAGCAATGAACCTTGCTGAACTCCAAAAAATGGTTCTTGAGAACAACAAACGTGTCGACGAATTTATGCGCACCATCAACACACAGATGGAAATGATCCGTGAACAGAGTGCACAATTGAAACAACAGATCGAAAACAATGCAGCCCTCCAACGTGAAATCAACGACATGCGCAACCGTCTTTCACAGCAACCCCAAACTCAACAGCCACAACAACAACAACCACAACAGCAACAACAACAACAAAAGTCCACCCGGGCTGCCAGTCGCGCTGCGCGCTCCGCCAGCCGTGGTAGACCCACTGAATCCCATGCGAATGGCCCTGTGTACCGCCCAAAAAACATGAACCGTACCCAAACGTTCAACAAAAACTTCAAAGCTGCTCCCTCGTACAAAGAGATTGCTGCCATGTCGATTCGATCAGACTTCAATGCGCCAGCCCGTGAAGGCCCAGCCCCCGTCCGTGCAGAATCCATTAAGTCGTGCTTTGTATCGCTCAGATTCTTGAAGAAGGAAGCCAAATTGAACGGACCCATGAAAGCAACACGCGCCATCTTCCGCGACACGTTCGAACTGCCGTATATCGAGGACATCAGTCCACTTGGTCGTGGATTCTCCATTGCTGAGATCTTCTTTGATGGTCGTCATGAAGCCGATATTCGTCAGAAACTCGACGCGAAGCAGATCTTGCTCAGCGATTTCAACCCGTTGGATAGTCCGCCACACCAACCGGATGCGAATGAGAACATGATGAAAGAATGCATGTGCGCGCGCCGTGCTGGGGTTTATCGCAGAGCTCGTTTTGCGCTTGTGAAGCAGGCTGCACTCGAGGGATGTGACATGGCAATGCAGGCTCGTATTCGAGAACTTGCTGCGCCAAAACAGGGTAATCAGTCAGGATCCAACTCTGAGGAAACTCAGATGGAGCAATGATTGAGCACACCAAAATCGGATTTTTGAACGCGCGAAGAAACCTCATCGGTGAAGGACACCACATTGAATCCCTCATGAAACACAAAAAGTTAGACTATTTAATCCTCGCGGATACTGGGCTCAGAAAATCGGCAACAAACCCTATGAGAAATGTGATAGCAGAAACACGCGGAGAGACTCTCATCGGCGACCCTGCTCGCGGGGTAACCAAAGCTCGTAATGGGTTGATGATGATCGATGCAACTGGCAGGCTAACGTCTATTTTCGAAATCAGTGATGACGACGGTAGATGGATGGTAGTCCGCCTTGGAGACACACTTTTAGTTAGCGCGTATTTGGCTCCCTCTGAAGGAGCAGCAACACTTACCGCATTCGATCTGATGATGACGCGGCTTCAGCAGCAGAACATCGGATCGCCAATCATTATGGTTGGAGACCTCAATGCTCGCCACATTCGTGTTGGTGATCATAGCACAGTCCCGAACTCTGGCGTAAATGGTCAACGCAGAACGTGGATTGAAAAATGGCTTGATGATGGTGACTGGCTTCGCGTCGACCCGGTCCAGGGGAAATGGACAACATGGAGCACCAACGGTGGAAAAGGGATCACTGATCTCGTCTTTGCCAATGGGCCTGGAGCCACGCGTGTCTCGAATTTAACAGTACTGGACAACGAAACCGCGATTGGCTCCGACCACCATCTCTTGACATTCGAAGTGACCGGTTTGGCCGGCTTTCGAAAACCCCCATTCGAACGCATCAACATCCGTGCTCTGCAGGGCAGAATGGATCAGTATCGTGAGGAACTTGAGAAAAGGGAAGGAGAAATCAACCAAGTACTCACTGCAACAATTGAGGAAATCGAGCACCATCGACTCACGGCCGGACCAGTCACATGGGAAGACCGCGTCGATATTGCTGACCGTGCTTGGGACTTAGTATCTGACTGGATTCGTTCAGCTGCGAGAAAAGCCCTTGGTGTGGTTAAGTTTCATGGTGGCGCTCTCAAGGCGGATATGATTGAGGACCATCTCAAAGAGCTGATGCGTTGGCGCACTGAAGCCCAGGACGCGATGCTTGAAGCTGGACTGGACCCCATCACGCGGAGAGAACGTGCCGGTAAACTTCGATATATCAACATCATTGTTCGAAAAGCAGCCAAGCGCTCGAGGAAACGCCTCTACAACGCAGTCACTGACACCAGAGTGTATGACCCGAGCGCAGAAGCCAAACGGATTGCCTGCCAACGTGCTCGTAGTCTGCGATCCAACTGCGCTCTGCGACCGGATAAAATGGATCAATACGCGCAACACTTCAAAACAACGTTTGGCTCACCCCCAAAAGGAGAAGACCAACCCAACCCCATCGCACTTGACACAACCAATCCCCGATCCCCCCGAACCCCACTCACAAAAACATCTGTCGCAGATATCATTAAGGAAGAAAACGTGCATAGCCTGGTTGCCTGGATGCCCTCAGGAAAAGCAGCTGGAGAAGATGGAATACATGGAGAGTTAGTCAAGGGACCCAAGGATCCGGAGACTGAAATCATTATCACAGCTTATCCCCTCACCCTCGCATTCCGCATCTTCACTGCACTTCTCGCAACACCCACCGAGTGGAATGTCGCCAACGTGGCACTGGTCTACAAAAACAAGGGTGATCAACATGACGTCGCCAATTATCGTCCCATATCGCTTACCTGTCGTATTCGGATGGTGTATGAGGGTTGCTTCCGTCACCTCCTTGAACACCGCACTAACTCGTTCACTGACACTGCACAAGGTGGCTTCCGACGCAACCGCTCAACCCTCGATCAGCTACTCACCCTCCACGAAATCATCGCAGCCCACCCAGACCTCCACGCAGTATACCTCGACATCCAAGCAGCTTACGATTGTACCAATCGCCCCCTCCTCTGGACAGAAATGTTCGAAAACCCGTCAGACCCCAATCCACAGATTACCCACTCAGTACTCATCCCCATCTTCAGATGCCTGTTTGACCACAACGTCGCCCGTCTACTCGTATCCGGCTCCAAATCTGCAGATATCCCAGTTACCCGTGGTCTCCTACAAGGAACACTCTCAGCACCCCCCCTCTTCAACATCTCCATCAACTCGCTCCCAGCAACACTCCGTGACCTGTACCAGAATGCATGTATTCGCGTCGGACCCCACCGCATCAACTCACTCCTTTTCGCAGATGACACTACAGTTTTCGCACGCAACAAACACACACTTCAGCAAATCATCAACACAGTCGCAGAATGGGGTAAGAAGAAGGGCGTCACCTGGGCGCCACACAAAAGCGTCGCTGTCGGACCGACCGAGATGTGCATCAAAATGAATGGAATCGAAATCGCACAAAGAGACAGCACCAGCTACGTAGGAATGACAATGACCGCCACAGGAATCGACATGACCGCATCAACATCAAAAAGAATCACCGATGCCAAGAAGACACTGTCCTGGATGAAGGGAAAAGGGTTTAATGGTTTTGGTTTTCGAACCCTGCACAGTCTATATATGTACCCAGTCTTTATTCGCTCGCAACTCGAATATGGTCTCGCAATTCGTCCGCTCACGACAGAAGAACTCCAGCCACTCCAGAAATTCCAGAACACATGCCTCCGTATCCTCTACTCAGTACCCACCTCCACATCTATCGCCTCGCTACACCTACTATCATCAGTTCCCACTATCAAAACACGTAACCTCATCCTCAATGCTGCCTACTACTACCGTCTCCACCAGTCCAACGACACTCGCAACCTCACACTCCACACATACCGCCAAGGCCTCGAACGAGACC
>JAIWWG010000151.1:0-52959 GCA_025435555.1 Chytriomyces cf. hyalinus JEL632 | reverse complement strand
GGGTTGGAGGAAGGCGGGTTTGAAGGCCGGAAAGTGAAGTGGGTGCGGAATCCGGCAGAGTTTCCTGAGCCGGATGATTTGTCCAATGTGCAAGGGTTTTATGAACCCATGGTGATTGGTACGTTGATTTGTCCGTTGGAGTATGTGGGTGGACTGATGGAACTCTGCGGAAGTCATCGTGGGGAACAAATGGAGTACACTGTGATGGATGAAACGCGCGTTCTCTTAAAGGTAATTTCAAGTTCTCTTGGCTTAATCTGATGCTCCCCTAACAAAACAAACCAAACAGTACAAACTTCCCATGGCCGAAATCCTCACCGACTTTTACGACCAACTCAAATCCCGCACACAAGGCTACGCCACATTCGATTACGAAGAATGCGGATACGCCCCCGCAGACCTCGTCAAAGTGAACCTCCTCCTCAACGGAAAACCATTGGACGCTCTCGCAACCATCGTGCACCGCAGTCGGTCCACCCCCATTGCCAAAGAATGGGTGAAACGCCTTAAAAACGTCATGGACCGGCAATTGATTGAGATTGTGATTCAAGCGAGCATTAACGGCA
This sequence comes from Chytriomyces cf. hyalinus JEL632, assembly GCA_025435555.1. Lineage (NCBI taxonomy): Eukaryota > Fungi > Chytridiomycota > Chytridiomycetes > Chytridiales > Chytriomycetaceae > Chytriomyces > Chytriomyces cf. hyalinus JEL632. The sequence continues at coordinate 52,393 of JAIWWG010000151.1, read as the reverse complement.
AGGTTGTGAGTCGAGAAACGATCAGCGCGTTGCGAAAGGATGTTACGGCGAAATTGTATGGAGGGGATATTACGCGCAAGATGAAGTTGTTGGAGAAGCAGAAGGCGGGTAAGAAGCGAATGAAGAGTGTTGCGGGCGGGATTCAGTTGCCGCAGGAAGCGTTTTTAAGTTTGATCAATGGGGGTGATGAGGGTGGGAAACAGAAGGGGAAGAAATAGAAGTAGTATCTTAATGGGGAGACTTTATTCGTCATGAATCTTGTAGACTAGCGAGCAGCTTCATCACTCGCTACGGATACTGAAATGCTGTGCAGGTTGAAGACTCTCCAGGAAAGGTAAAACAGTCCGCTGTCACCGGGAATTGTCAAGGAGATTAACAAGTGAATCCAAGATATCCGCGAACAGTTCTCACCCAAGAGATGCGCACAAGGAAAGTGCTACCTTGCTCCAAAAGAGGCGGAAGCAGAGAAGGTCATGGCTGCTGTACGTTTCAGCGCATTCTATTTTTACTTGTCGTAAGAAAGCCAACAGAATTGTTGCTGAACGCCTCTACTGGATTATAAATACCGGGACCCATTGCGAGGGATGTCATCCAGTAGTCAACGAGAGTCAATATACGTTTTTGAAAGCATCCCTCTTCCTTCAATCCCAACTCCTTGAATCTGATTGGGCATCGCTCCTTTTTCTTTCCCACAAAAGTAAAGAGAAGGAATCATGATCCTCACAGAGAGCCTGATTCTGAGCAAGGCGAAGGGCTTCTCGCGAACTGCTGCTTCGACAGATTTGTGTGAGTCTTATGTGAAGGACGGAGCAACCCTCGAGATAAACTGGTCTGAAACCTCACTTATTTTACAGCGCAGATCCAGTCCATCAACTTATGGGGACAGGTAACCTTGTATTACTTAACCTGCTTCTCTGTATAGATTGCTGATTTTGAACAGAATCTGATGGACGTGTCTTGTCTGGAGCGACTGGTTAATCTGCGAGTCGTTTCACTGCCCGTCAACAAAATCTCGGACCTCTCCGTGTTTGCAACACTACCACAGTTAACCTTCCTAACGTGTTTAAAGACTCTTCAAAACAGCCACTCACGTATTTTCCCACTGTCAGTCTCACTGAACTATACCTCCGCAAAAACGAAATCTCCGACCCCCGCCAACTCCTGCACCTCACGCGTCTCCACCACTTGACCCATCTCTGGATCAGTGAAAATCCCGTGTGCCTGAAAATCCCAAATTACCGGCTTTCAATGATCCGCATTTTTCCTCAGCTTTCGAAACTGGATGATCAACCGGTGACAGACAGGGAACGAAAAGATGCGGCGAACTTGGATGCGGCGATTTCTTTGAATACAAAGTCTGTGCAATCCAAACCTGCGCCGATGCAAAACAGTTCGAAAGTAACAGCAACAACGGCGAAACCAATTCCGCTCACGCAGAAATCAACAAGAAACAGCATGTACAACCTTGCAAATCGAATCGACGAAGCAGATGAAAACATTGGGATCCATCCATGCTCGTTACGAGGCTGCCAAAGTGCAAGACCGGCGGCAATCATCGACACTCCCGGCGTCACGCAGTTTCGATGAACCCATCAATTCCAAATCAAAACATTCTGATGAACGGCCGATTCGACCTGGATCAAGTTATAAAGACCAGATGCTTGCTTTGGAGCAATCGTACAATTCAAAACCAGATCCGTACGGAGACAATTTAACATACGATAGCCGCATTTTACGCGACAAGCATCATCGCGATCACTTTGATGTACGCGCTGGACTCAATGTTCTTCAAATCCCAATCGATGAATACGTTGATAACCGGCGCCGCACAGTTGAATCAAAAGATCACCAAGAACTGCGTGGGGCCGGCGCACGCGTTCAAACCACGCTGAAAGAACAAACCGACTTTCGAATGAAGGACATGGACTGGGATGAATGCAACAATCATTTAAAAGGAGCTGGTGTCACTGTGCAAAAAGCTGTGCAAGAAAACAGCAATTTCCGACGCTCCAATTTCGATGCTTTGGAAGGAAAAGGATCTTTACATGTTTCTGGAGCGAGCGCGGCTGTTGATTATTTCCCACTCAACGCGCAAAAGGATTTTCGAATGCGACATGCGGCACCACGAGAGGAAATGCATGTATCGGGTGCTTCAGTGTCTGTGCAGGCCAAGAACGAGTTTCATGATGCGAAACTGGGTTTTCCAAAACATGCGAACGAGCATTTACAAGGATCGGGATTGACTGTGCTGCGCGATGAAGACTTGTTTCCTGTGCAGATTGTTGACGTGGACACGACTGTTCGTGCCTCCAAATATTCGGATAGTGCTGCTTTGAATGAAAAGAGGAAACCAGAGTGGCTTCAGAATGGGAACGAAAATGTGAGTTGCCTCAGATATCCAAACACCTGTCTCAACTTTTTTTTGTCAGAATCAGAACGCGTCCATGGATTCAAGGAAAAACGTAAATACATCTTCATGCAAGCTTTCTTGTACTAACGGTTTTCTTTGTGGGCAGAATAATTTACTTTTGGCAGTGCTGGGAATCGTCAAGGATCTTGACAGGACTTCGCTTCAAGTGTTGCACCAGGAAGTTAAAAGATTGTTAGATTGAGGAATATATATTTTATGCATTCGTGCTCATGTCGCATTTCACCTTTAACTCGCTAGATTCTGATGTTTGGTTTCCGTCAGCGTGTATTGTTTTGCATCTATTAACATATTAAAATGTTTAATGTCATCATCTGTTACGGAAATAAAGCAATGTTGGTTGATAGATGATCTTTATTGGTAGAAGGATACTGGCTTTTATACTGCTGTGGTGAGGGTGATTTGAACTTTGTTGTTTTCGAGAAGTTTCTATCTCCGGAATTTTGAAGGAAAAATTAAAGTCAAGTAAAATGGACACAATGGAGGAACTGGCGTTATTACGCAACATCATCATGTTACGGAAGTAGTCAGGAGCTCGATTGCAGCTTCAAGACTGGGAGAGGACTTGAGAGGAGTTGAGAGAGTTAAGAGATTATTGAGAGACTTTTTCTTCTTTTCTTTATTGAATCAAGAAAGGCCTTCTTAAATAGCCTTTGTGGCAAATGTAAGGAAGACAACAGTGGCACTTGAAATGATAGAAAAAGTAATAACGAAGACGCGATCGTGTCTGGGGAGTGTTAGAGTGTTGGAATTGCTGTGAGTAAATTTTGTGTCTGTGGGAATTTTGATTGACGTGGCGAAGCTTCTGGACGTGCGTGACGGAATCTGTAGATTACGTGACACATTGTTACGGAATGGGCTCAGATTCCGGAGAGGTCAAAGAATATCAGATCAGGATAGGCTGCTTTATTGTGATCAGTGGAAGGTCGCTTTTATATTGAGAGTTTGGAATATTGAAGAAATAGATGGAAATAAATGATAAGAGAATTGACACGTAGGAATTGGGGAAGTCAGAAAAAGGGAAGGTTCTGGAATCAAGGTTCTTTACGTCACACCCGCCTCCAAGAGCGCAGCGATGACAAAAACCTTAGTCGTCGTCGTCGTCTTGATTCTGGAAGCGTCGCAAGAGATCTGGAGTCGCGTCAAGCCAGCAATTGAAGACTGGATGATGGTCTTTCCATGAGACAAGGACTTGTTGCTTGTTGTCGATCGTTCTCGTGTGCAGTATTCGGTCGATGACGCGTAATTTCATGGGCTGGGAGTCCAGAGGGTGTTTGTTGTTGTCGAAGTAATAAAGCTTGAGTTTCTCAGGGTGGAAAACTGGATGAACGTCCCAACTTGGCGGAATGTCGAGCTTGCACGACGGGACTTTACCGATGAGCTCGGTGATCTTGTAAGGTCCGGTGTACTGGTCTGATAACTTGTTGGAAGGTCGATACCGAAGATTTGGTGGCTTGAAATCCTTGAGCGAGATCAGGACGAGATCACCAACTTGGAATGGAGATCGTAGGCGTCGTCGGTTGGCAATAGCTGAATATCGATCTTGAGTGTCTCGAATCCGATCCTTGACGACTTGGTAGGTGGCCTTGAGATCGCGTAGAGACAGTGGAGAATAAACCGTGAAGTCAATGTTGAAGAGAGATCGTGGATGTCTACCGTATTCAAGGTAGAATGGCGTGTGACCAGTGGCAGAGTTGATGGTGTCGTTGATTCCAAATTCAACTTTGGCAAGGTGTTGATCCCAATCGTCTTGCTGGTAGTTCACGAATTGTCGTAAGGCTTGCAGAATCCAATCATTCTTCTGCTCGGTTTGACCGTCGGTTTGGGGATGGGCAGTCGTGGCAATCGTCAGTTTGATTCGAAGGGCTTGGCAAAGACTTTTCCAGAACAGAGAGGTGAACTTGGAGTCTCTGTCTGAGATGTAGTGGACTGGGATACCGTGGTGTCGAAAAATGTGTTCTTCAAACAGGTTGGCGACGTCTCTGGCAGTACTGGTGGTCTTGCAAGGGATGAGTCGAGTCCTTTTGGTAAGTGAGTCGATGACTACCATGAGGGAGTCATGGCCTGAAGGAGTCGTTGGTAGCTTGGTCATGAAATCCATCGAGCAAGTGTGCCAAGGATGAGGCGGAACGTCGTGAGGCTGTAGTAGTCCGTAGGGAAGTCGTCTGGCTATCTTGTAACGTTGGCAGGCGTCGCAGGTTTGAACAAATCGTTGGACGTCGGAATGGAGCTTGGGCCAATGGAAGTACCGTGTGATACGCTCAGCGGTACGTTCCCAGTTGTTGTGGATGGCTGGACCGTAGGAATGGGCCTTGGAGAGGATCGAGTTTCTGAGAGGTGCTGGAATGAAGAGTCTGGCATGGGTCTTGTCGATGTAGTAGAGTAGTCCGTCTTGGAGACTGTACCGAGAGATCTGGCTTACGATGTCCTTGGGGGCCTTGGTGGGATCGTTATCAAAGGTGTCTGGATTATCAGGGTCTATGAGGTGCTGGGTTATCTTCAGGTACTCTGGATCGGTGGTACACATGTCTTTCACATCGTTTATGAGGTCGTCGGTGATCCTGAGTTCGGTAGAGTTGAGTAGCATAGCGTCTGGTAGCTGTAACAAAACGTGGGTAGAGTTCTGGAAGAGGTTGACTTGTACTGAGGCGTCTGAGGAGAATCGTCGTCTGGATAAGGCATCAGCTACTGTATTCCACTCCCCTGGTGTCCACTGGATCTTGAAATCGTAGGAGAGCAGATCAGCAAGCCATCGGTGATGAACTGGACGAAGTTTGGGCTGGGTAAGGATGTGTCTGAGAGACTGGTGGTCTGTGAAGGCTAGGACTTGGGAACAACCGTAGATGTAGGATCTGAAGTGTTTGAGAGATTCGACGAGGGCTAGTATCTCTCCCATGTAGGGGTGGTACTTGGATTCTTCACGCTTGCATTTCCGAGAAAAGTAGGCTATTGGGTGTTCGACGTTGCTGGCGTCTGGCTGGGCAATGTAACCGGCTATGGCTCGTTCTGACCAATCTGTGTAGAGGTGCAAGGGCTTGGAAGGGTCAAACATGGCTAGCATTTCAGGTGAGGCAAGAGCTTTCTTGACTTGGTGGAACTGTCGTCTGGAGTCGTCGTTCCACTTTTCTTCAAAGGGAACGGTCTTGTGGTCACGTAGGAGGTCCGAGAGAGGGGCTATGAGCGAGGCGTGGCGATGAACGAATCGATGGATGGTGTTGGCAAGTCCGAGAAAGGATCGTAGTTCTGAATAGGAGGTTGGTTCCTCAAAGTCTTGGATGGCTGAGGTACGAGTTGGTAGGACAGAGATGGCACCTTGGTGGATACGGTAGCCAAGGTAGTCAACTTGGTCTTGGAGAAAGGAGCACTTGTGGAGTCGTGCACTGGAGGTGGTGGTCCTTCATACGCTTGAGGGTAAGGTCCAGGTGCTTGAGGTGATCGTGGTAGGTCTCTGAGTAGACTAGAATGTCGTCGATGTAGGTGGTGAGGAACTGGTCGATGTAGTCGCGAAAGATGGAGCTGATGGTGCTTTGAAAGGCGGCTGGAGCATTGGCTAAACCGAAGGGCATTACAGTCCATTCGAAATGACCGTATTTTGTCCGAAAGGCTGTCTTATGGATGTCGGCTTCATGGATTCGTAACTGGTGGAAACCTGAGGCTAAGTCGAGCTTGGAAAACACGCGAGCACGGCAGAGGCGATCGAGCATCTCCACTATATTGGGTAGTGGAGCACGATTCTTGATGGTAAGCTTATTTAGGGCACGGTAGTCGAACACTGAGACGGAGTTTATTCTTCTGTTTGACAAAGAAGACTGGGGCACCGAAAGGAGAGGTAGATTCCCGTATTCTGGAGTTCTTGAGCAGGTAGGTGAGTTCTTCCTTGAGGACTTTAAGCTCTTCCTCGTTCATAGGATAGATAGGTCGATGTGGAGGGTTCTGGTTGGCTTCTGGAGTCGTATCGATTCGAATGTCAGTAGGTCGGGAAGGAGGCAGTCCTTCAAATGGCTGGAAAACGTCTGGATACTTGTCGATGATGGCTAGGACATCTGGAGGTAATTTGGATCTGGCTAGGAGGTCTGCTTCGTTGCTGGAGGCCGTGGTAGGCTTGAAAGAGTCGTCTGGATTCTGGTCTGGAGGTTCTTGGAAGGTCTGGCATAACATGAGGCCAACAATTGTGTCTGGCTCTGGCTTCTTACGTAGCAGTTTGTCGAACTGCTGTACTGATAATACTTCTGGTAGAGGTCTTGGCAAGGTGCATGTCCATTGATGTGGACCAATCTGGATTACGTTGGAAGGCCAATCGATTACTGGATTGTGGTCGTCGAGGAAATCCTTTCCGAGGATAAGGTCGTAGGCTAGGCCGGGCACGGCGGTATAACATCTGGAATCGGTGAATGACGTTTCATAGATTTTCAGTAGCAGAGATTTCGTTCTCTTCCCTTGGATGAGGGACTTGTCGGCTAATCGGATTTTAAAGTTCTGGTTCTGGAGAGGACCGTTGTGGAGGAACGGTAGGTCGGCGCGTATAAAACTTGGAGTAGCTCCTGAATCGATGAGGATCGAGACTGGATGGTCTTGTATAGTTCCATGGCAGATAAGTAGGCCTGGAGTGTCGGAGAAGGCAGAAGAGTGGTGGTTCTTCATGCTAAACAAAGGGTACCGGGGGCAATCAAATTCGTTCGTGGAGTCCGTAGTAGTAGCGTTGGCAATGGTCAAAGGGCTGGCAGGGTCATCAAATTTGAGAACAGAAGAGTGATTACTGCTGGAAGACAGGGCTAGAATCGACGGTAGGCTCGTCTTCTTCTTCGGAATCGACTTGGGTGGTAACGTTGATTCTCGATTTAGATTTGGAGAACCGTTTAGAGGCTTGGTGGTCTTGGTTGCTGGGTCGAAACTGGGCGTCGTCAGAGTTCTGGGACTGGCTGTTACGTTCTTGGAGCTTCTGGCAATGGTCGGTGTCGTGTTTCTTGGATTGGCAATAAAGGCACCAACCCTTGGAGCGAAAGAAGTCCTTTTGCTGCGGTGTGAGGCGTTGAAACAATCGAAAAGGCTGAGACTGTTCCGTGTAAGAGAGGTCCATTGGGTCGTCGATGGTTGGAAACACGTTTCGAAACGATGGGGTGCTGGCATGGTTCTTGACTGGTGTCTGGTTGGTCCGAAAGGGCTGGCTGGTGTTTTGGGTCCTCTTGGCATGTCGAAACGTGAGGTCATCGAGCTTTTCAGCTTCCTGTTGAAGCTTGGATAAGTCGTCGGTGATTCTGAAGAGTTCTGGCATGGTCTTGAGGTGGATCTTGAGGCCTTGGAGGTACTTAACACAAAGATGTCGAGAGTCATACGTGACTCCTGAAGCTGAGATGGCGGACACAAGTTCGTTGAATTGGGCAGTGTACAGGATGGCAGATTTCGATTGTTGTAGTTTCTCCATGGCTTCGATGGCTTGGGTCAGGGTGAGTAGAGATCCAAAGGTAGTCTGGATCCAATCCTTGTATTGCTCCCAGGTCATAGAGGTTCGATCAGATTCGGGGATTCGACGCCAAAGGATACGAGCGTGTTCAGTGAGTCCTGAGGCAGTGAATTGAACGTACGTTGGTTGGCCATTGTGAGTTCGAGTGGCTGGAGATGGTGCAAAGCTGTAGAGCTGGCAGATTTCGAGGGATCGGTCAAGGTAGTCGTCTAGGTAGTTCTGAAGCTCGTGGGCAGGCTTGTTCTTCACTGAACCTGAGAAGATGATAGCTCTGACAGATGGCATCTTGAAATCTGGCATGGCACGTGTGGTAACGGTGGCAGGATTGACTGGTTCAGAGGTAGTAACGGTGGTGGACGGCTGGACGGTGGTCTGGACGGTTGGCTGGACGGTTGTCTGGACAGTAGTGTGCTGACGGCGCAAGGATTCGAGTTCTTGGACGAGATACTGGTTGGTTTCAAGGAGCTGGTTGTAGGCTTGTAGGACCTGCTGGAGTTGTTGCTCTTGGGTGGTCGTGTGCTGGGATTCAGCTGGGCTAGTGGCTTGGTTCATTGGGAAGTCAGACATGGTAACGCTCCGATGCTACCAAATGTTACGGAATGGGCTCAGATTCCGGAGAGGTCAAAGAATATCAGATCAGGATAGGCTGCTTTATTGTGATCAGTGGAAGGTCGCTTTTATATTGAGAGTTTGGAATATTGAAGAAATAGATGGAAATAAATGATAAGAGAATTGACACGTAGGAATTGGGGAAGTCAGAAAAAGGGAAGGTTCTGGAATCAAGGTTCTTTACGTCACAAATTCCAAACAATTACTTTCAACCATGTTTATGCTTGATCAGAGCAAGAATAGTTGAAATCATGTGGTAGAATAAGCTATCATCATCTACAAGTCTGCACCCTTTATAGAATATGAGTATTCGTGTATTCATTCCTTGTTATAGTATCTACTAGACGTTTACCTTACTCAATGTCATAATTCATGCCCATATGTATTGAGGTTGGTGGAATGGTGAGGTGCGTGACTCTTCTTTATCTGCAGTAGAGAATAAGAGATGAATCCGGGAGAATTAACCTTTATTGAAGTAAACAGTGCTCCATCACTTGAGACTGATATTCAACAAGAGGCATACCTGGTTTGATGGGAGCAGAAGGGAAATAGCCAGCACGGCATAAGATCGAGGCATAACTGTGCAAGCTGCACGTAATAATTTCGACATTATCGACTCCATGAAGAGAATGCAGTTTTATTGGTATTGTTTTTGAGTCCACAGTAGGTGTGCATTGGCAAGTCAAGATTCGCATAGAAGGAAATGTCCAACGATCACCATGAGAGTTGCTGAATATGTGGCCTGCCGGTTGATTGTGCGTGAGAATGGCATGCTGCTCGCAGAATTGGCAAGGCTGGCATTGCAAGCGGCAAGTTTTGCACGCGATGGAAGCGGGATTCGAGCAAGAACGGACTCCACATGGTTTTCCCTCGACGCTAGGCCAGTTTGCCTCCATCACGCTCAAGACATTTTCCGAAGGGTTGCTTTCCCATGCATGTGCCCGCTGTTTCCTTCCAGCGGCCCAGGTCTTCCTTTCAACCTTGACTTGCTTGCTCAAGCTTTTCGTGTAGGCGTCGAAGGCAGTGCTCGTATTGTTTGATTCATCGAAAGCCACTTCCTCATCAAACTCGTCGTCCACATTGTTTCCAGTCTCAAAGTCTTGGTTATATATGCCGTCACCTGCGCCATCATTGAAGTCTTCGAAGCCCTCATCCCAGTCATTGCCACTGCTCGACCCCACTGCTTGGGCCTGCTGATGTCCACCACTGCCGTGTCGACGTTTCCCCCGCTGAATTGTCGCAGTGGGTAGACTCCCTGCTTCGCGTGCTTCGTTGATAGCTGCAGCATGGACGCTTTCGAAAGCAGACCGCATTTCGGCTGATATGCCTCGAACGCCGCGTGTTCCCCCTCGCAGTTTCTTCCATCGCATTGTTTCTCACGTTTATTGTGTTAGGGTTTCTGAAACATATTGTCATGGACAGGTTTCGGTTGTTCGTATTTATTTGTAACCGACAGTTTTCGGTTTATTAAGTGTGCCCTAGGTGATTTATAAAATAATATTTATTTAAATATGTCCAGTAAATTTTAAGGTCGTTTCCGGCGGGAAAAAAAGAAAGAAAATGAGCGACAAGGAAGAAGAACAAGTCGACGATGCGTCGCAAGTGCAGCCAGTTCCAAACAAGAACAAAAAGTACCGAAGAGACAAACGTGAGAACCCCGCTTGATTTTGAGTGAGAGAAACCTATCAACTGATCCTCAACAACTCTCTTATGCTGCAACTTCAGCCTGGGACACGGACGATATCGACAAGTGGGCCATTCAGCCGTTCGACTACGAGACGGAAGGCAAGAACATTCCCGCATTTCTCGAAGAGTCGTCGTTTGCAACCTTGTTTCCAAAGTACCGGGAAAACTATCTGAAGGAGATTTGGGCTGGTGTAACGAGGGCTCTGGATTCACATGTATGGCTTTTATGCTATTCTCTTGTTTCTGTCGCTTCTTCTTTTTTTTTGAAGATTCTGGCATATGCCTTCCGGCAGTTTTTTTTTTTTTTTTTTTTTCTTCTATATCGCCCAAAGTCTCCAAATATTCACATCACAAATCATGTCACAGGGAATCACATGTGTACTGGATCTCATCGAAGGTTCCATGACCGTAAAAACCACCCGTAAAACCCGTGATCCATACATCATTTTCAAATCGCGCGACCTCATCAAACTCCTCGCCCGAAGCGTGCCGTACCAACAAGCTATCAAAGTCCTGCAAGACGATACTGCATGCGACATTATCAAGATTGGAAACATTCTGCGTAACAAGGAACGGTTCGTGAAAAGACGGCAGCGATTAATGGGGCCCCAGGGAAACACGTTGAAGGCGATTGAGTTGTTGACGGGGTGTTATGTGTTGGTACAGGGAAATACTGTTAGTACGATGGGACCTTTTAAAGGGTTGAAGGAAGTGCGGCGGATTGTGTTGGATTGTATGAAGAACATTCATCCCATCTATCACATTAAGGCAAGGCGGTTTCATCGTTTCTGGTCTTTGGTCATCAAGTAATTTACATGCAAACCTATTTCAGGAACTCATGATCAAAAGAGAACTCGCGAAAGACGAAAAACTAAAGCACGAATCATGGGTGAGTCTACCGGCGCAGCCAAAAAAAAAAAAAAAAAAGAAGGAACTCATCATCGATTATCCTTCTCTCCAGGATCGCTTCCTTCCCAACTTTAAAAAGAAGAACGTTAAAACCAACAAGAAACCGCTCGCCAAAAAATCGAAACCCAAGACTCCCTTCCCACCACCGCAAACACCCCGTAAAATCGATTTGGCAATTGAGAGCGGAGAGTACTTCTTGTCAAAGACAGCCAAAGCGGCTGTTGCCATGGAAAAGAAGAAGGAGGAGCAAAGTAAAAACAGTGAAAAGAGGCGGGCTGAGCGGGAGAAGGCGTTCATTGCGCCTGATGAAGACGGTCCTTCCAAAAAGAAGGTCAAGAAGAGCAAAGATTGATGCCTCTGTTGGCCCGTTCACTGTCGTCCTTTTTGGTGACGGCAAGAATAAAAGTGCAATTTCAGTTGGATGAGGCAGGGGCGCACAAGAGATAATAACATTAAAATCGGGGCATACTCTCGATGGACGCCACGCATACCTGGGAGCAGTGGCACTGGGTGCCCAAGCGCAGTGCCGGTGCCGACACGATCCAGCACCAACAACAACACTCAGAAAAGAGTGCTAAAATGGCAACAACAAACTCGGCCGACATCCAACAACTTGTTCTCTCCACTCTCGACACCGAAGGCGCAATCGAAGACTCAGCACAGCTTCTCTTTAACGGGAACCTTGTCGACCAATCTGCGTTGCTGGGCGTGTTGAACGGGTTGACCTCGAGAGAGGTTTGCGAATCACATATATTTTACACCACGTCATTGCGTGCATCCATGCATGTGTACTCGCTTATTGACCAGATGATTACTGCATCGTAATCTCGCACTCATCTAGGTCGTTGCTTTCACCATCCTTGAGGTCGAACACTGGGTCCTTACTGAGGAGGGCGCAGGGATTGCCGATGAAGGATCCCCCGAAGTCAAAGTATTCAACGCCATTCCAGAAGGAGACGAAGGCATTTCTATCCCAGCGTTGCAGGTGCAATAGACTCCAATTCACTCTTGGCTCAAGATGATTCACGGGCTTGCGAAATCGGATGGATCAAAGCTGGGATGCAATGTACCGTGTGCATGATGCCGTATCGTATCGTATCGAAAGCGGATTTAAGATGTCGTCAGAGGGAGCACATCATCATGAAGTTGCAATGCAATGTGCACGGGGGACAATCTTCACTTTTTCCTCGAATGTGAACGAATCATCGAAACCAGCTTCAATCATTCGAAAACAAGCATTCGTTTTACTCACATCAGCTCTCTATCATATTTTCTTGCTTTCAGAAAATCGTTGGAGACAGCTACAAGTTTGGTCAGGGCGCTGCCTTCAAGAACAAGTGGATCAAAAAAAGCGCTGCCGGTCTTGCACGTGCTGTAACCTCTGTCAGCGACAACACTCAAAAGGACTTGCTCAGCATTCGCAACGGAAACGTGCTTGCTGACAAGGTTATGGCAGATTACAAAAAACGGAAGCTTGTGGACAAAAAGTTGGGCCCTTTTTTCATTTCTGCGCGTTTACGAAATGGATGGCTGATTACGCGGATTGTATTTTGCCATCCAGGAAGACATCTTCTTACAGTGTAAGCAAAGGATCCAAGTTCACAACAACGATCGAAAAAGAAGAGACGGATATTACCCAGGAAATGATTCAGAGGTAAACTGAAAAGGCTATGCGATGCATTTTAAACGTGAGATTCTGAACCATTTCCCAACCAATATACAGCGGCGACTGGAAGAAAGTGCAGTTCAAAAAATACAACTTTGCACCAGGTGTCACTGGTGTCGCTCCACGCGGAGGATACCTGCACCCTCTCATGAAAGTTCGCGAAGAATTCAGACAAATCTTTTTGGAACTCGGGTAAGAACTTGGAAACATTTCAGCCCTTGTGAGTTTTTGGCATTAACAGCTTCATGGGTTAGATTTTCGGAAATGCCAACCAACAAGTTTGTCGACAGTTCCTTCTGGAACTTTGATGCTCTCTTCCAGCCGCAGCAGCACCCTGCTCGTGACGCACACGACACATTCTTCTTGAAAGACCCTGCCACGGATGACAAGTTCCCCAAGGATTACATGGAGAGGGTTAAGAAGGTTCATTCTGTGGGAGGATACGGCAGTATCGGGTACAGTCCTCTATCTTTGCTTTTGATGCGATATGACGACTGATCTTTCATTCTTGCGATAGATACGGATACGACTGGAAGAAAGAAGAGGCAGAGAAGTTGATTTTGCGCACACACACGACTGCCATCAGTTCAAATATGCTGTACAAGCTTGCACAAGAGGTTTGAGCGCGTTTTCTAATATCAGTGAATTGGATTCTGAAAACTTTTGAACTGAAAAAAATTGCGCCCACAGAAAGAATTCAAACCTGTCAAATACTTTTCCATCGATCGCGTTTTCCGTAACGAAACTACGGACGCGACACATTTGGCTGAATTCCATCAGCTTGAAGGAGTCGTTGCCGACCGTGGATTGACTTTGGGTGATTTGATTGGAGTCTTGCACAGCTTCTTCCAGAAGTTGGGAATCCCAAGAATCAAGTTCAAGCCAGCCTTTAACCCATACACCGAGCCGAGTATGGAAATTTTCTCATGGCATGATGGTATGCATTTTTCAGAAGTCTGTTTCAAGGCACTGACTGACTCTGGTATTTGTTTAGGTCTGGGCAAATGGGTTGAAATCGGAAACTCTGGTATGTTCCGCCCTGAAATGCTGCGCACTCTGGGTCTTCCCGAAGACGTGAGCGTGATTGCTTGGGGTTTGGGATTGGAGCGGCCTACAATGATCAAGTATGGATACGACGATATTCGTGAATTGCTGGGGCACAAGGTGAACATTGACATGGTTCAAAAGAATCCAATCTGCAGGTTTGTTGAATTTTTGTTACCCTTTTTGTGGTGCGAAGTATAAATGACGCTCATCCATTTTACACGTATTTTCTCTTTTCTTTTAGATTTGACAAGAAAATGGGAAGGGAATTGTAATGGAGTTGTTTCGATTGGAGTTGGTTTAATTTCGCTGCGGTTTGAAAATGTTCTTCCGGAAGGAATAAACAAATGTTGACAGGACCTTGGTCCTCAAATTGCCCTGACCAGGCTTTTTAACTGCGTCAATTGAACAACGCAACCACCGTCCTGGTCCAAACTGCTTAACTTGATGATCGAAAACTGATCTTTGTTCAAAGAAATTGAACGTATTCTCTGGTACTTCATCAAGAATAGTAGATGAAGATCAGCGACTTTCTTATTTCTGGAGTCCCAGTAGCTTTTAAGCAGGGAGTCACATCAGAATCCAGACAATCGTCAATGTGCCGCTCTCTGGGCACTCCCCACTCTCGGACACGAACAGAGTATCCTCAAAGACCAAACACAAGTTCCAGACTCATATAAAATAAAGACTTCTGTCTTTCAATAGTCCGATAAAATGTTGCTGACGGTATATGTCACCCCCCCCCCCCCCCCCCCCCTTCAAATAAATTCAATCTCTGAGTTATCGCCAAAGCGTTTCGTTATTCGTTGAAGGAGACGTTGGGCAGTAATGGGATGTCGGGAAGAAAGTGAAGTGCAGAAGAGAGAGAGATGAATGAAGGATGCGAGGAGAGAGAGAGAGAGAGAGAGAGAGAGAGAGAGAGAGAGAGAGAGAGAGAGAGAGAGAGAGAGAGAGAGAGAGAGAGAGAGATGAATGAAGGATGCCGTCCTTTGTCGGCCGACTTCAGTTGAATGATTCAACTTAATTCACTTTTGTCGGATTCGAAAAATTCCACGTTTTTTTTTGTCGGCCGGCACGTGATGAATGAAACAGGCGGGCCGAATGGAAGTAAACAAAACAAAATCAAATAAACGAATCGAAAACAACTGCGCGCGAAAACGAATCGAAAACACTGCGCGCGAATGTCTGAAGGAGCCAGCTGGGAGAACACCGAGTACAAGAAATGGACTTCGCAAAAGCAGCCTGCCCAGTTCAAGATCCAGTACCCAGAGGAACAACAATCCCTGCGCACAGCGTCAGCCCTGTTCGACAAGCCGTATCTCATCTTTGCTCCAGAGCAGTTTGAACCTGGCCCAAGAAAGCTTTATCGGTGCATCCGCCCTGGATGTTCATGCTCGCCAAGATGAAATATGTGGAATGTCGCCGTCGAATTGTACTTGATGGATCTTTGAAGTACAACAAACGTTTGCGAACATGGGATGATATTGAAAGAAGATACGTGCGGCGCAAGGGAGGGAAAATCCTGGTGCTGTTCACAAATGAGATTGGGCAGCCACTAATGCGCGTTTTTGCTGAGTCTGAAAACAAAAAGATGTTGATCAATTCCTTGCGGGACATCTATGCTCACAACGTGAATCCATGGCGAACAAATCTACATTCAGCTGGTGAATGCAATCAACAGCATAATGGAGCAGCAGTATTTAATGATAGTCTTGATGGTTCTGGTCAGCCTCTCTTGTTGGAAAATCCAAGCAATGAAATCAGCCAAGATCAAGAATGCGATTCTGGATCAGACACTGATGGAAGAGAGGAGAGTGATGATGATGGTGATGGTGGTGAAGAAAATGCAGAATACAGTGAGGGACCAGATGCTAGTAATGCAGACGTGGTTGCCCCAATGTTCCGTGCTTTTAAGGAGCAATACAATTCAAGTGCCCTTGCATTTCCTCCACTTGATGCATTACAAGATCGAATGGTGTGCGGTGACAATGCAAATGCATTTAGGGCAGCAGTGGCTGCTGTTGATAAGAGGTACTATTAGTTGAGTAACATACATGTGTACCTGACTAACAGTGACACCAGAACTCGTATGACCCAAGATCCTGTTCATCTCATGATGCGCGCAACGTTGAAGCTTGCCATGCCCTATCGCAAGCAGTTTCAGAAGGACTTAAGGCAAGCATTCTACAACCAAAAACGAGTCCTGCGCAACCGCCATGAAATGTATCATGCAGTGAAGAAGATTTTCGATAGCGTGGATCATAATCAAATTAGCTGCTCCCAAGTAAAATGGGAGAATTCAACACTCAATACATTGTTCCAGATTTGGGTCGGTGATTTGGTGCCCATTGACAATGCAGACAGTGAGTCAAACCTTTGCAATGTTTACATTGAAAACGGCATTGAACGGAGTGATATCGAGTCAAGTCTGTTGGAAGGGATTCACAGTGAATTAAGCTCTATGGGGAAAAGGTGGATGTCAGAGGAGGTTGGATTGATGAATCTTGATATCTTTCTGGGAGAGGTAAGCTGCTTGTCTCATGGTTACTTTTTATTGAATTAATCTATCTTTATAGTGCGTTCTGCGTCAAGGAATAAAGTTTGGTCGGATTCCCAACCTCGGCAGAGCAGATATCTTGGAAGTTATGGCAGCAGCTCTGGATGGCCATGGCATTTTGTCATCCACACCACAAACGGAATTTGCTTTAGATTTGATGTCTCGATTTCCACCGCTCGATGGTCAAACCAGTTCCTCCCAGACAGAGGCCTCACCTTCCAAGGAAAATCTTGGAAAATGGCACAAATTCTTTGGTGCTTCTCTGCAGCTGAATACTGAAGCAGCAGTCTCTGCATTGAAAGAAGCTGATGCAAGGAACACCATGCGATCATTTTTGCTGCACCACTCTCGAAAGGTTGTGAAACTGCCACTGAACCTCTTCAGCCAGCGAACTCACTTTGAGCATCCATCAAGTCATGTGCAATGGAATATTCATGAAATGGGACTTTATTATCAAATAGCACACGAAATGAAATCAACTGACTATTCATGGAAGGCAAATAAGCTGGTGGCAACAATTCTCTTCAATGAAGCTGTCACTCAGCTCAAAGTTTCAGACTGCAAGTGCAAGTCATTTCAGCAAGTATTGGATCGAAATCTCTCCATGGATGATGCTACAAGCTGGCCAACTCGATCTGAACCGTTGTTTGCATTTTCAAAACCAAAAACATCAAAGAATCCATTCACCGAGACTGAAAAATCATTAGTCAGACTTTTAGTACCAGTTCTTGGGTGCCTGCCAGACAGCAGAGTGAAACGATTCATTGAAGTTTTTGCATTTGCGTCACAGACAATGGATGATGTTTATGCACGTGATTCAGAGCTTCTTTCGAAAAATTGGAACAATGAGGTGACAAGAATCTGGCGTCACAATAATAAGCGACCAAGGCTCAATTCTGATGTTGGAGACTTGGTTGAGCTTGCCAGCGGAAGTTTAACTGACAGTGGGCTGGCTGGAAGTGAGACAGGACCAGTTATGAATACGTTTTCGACTTCCTCTCTGAGCTTCCTTGAAATGATGGAAGCAGAAACTCTGGATTTTGCCAACAGTACTTTTGAAATGGATGAACATGCCACTCTGGGTTCTGCATCACAACAGCCAAGGCATGTGGAATTTGGGACATCACTTCATATTGAAACCAACCAAATGCAAGTATCAAATACTTCTTCAAACTATCAGATGGCCATGCAGAAGTTTGAGGCAAAGGACATATTGACAGCCCATCAATTTCTGATCATCAAATTTATTTGCGAAACATACCCTACTGGGAGGAGAAAGGATTGGGACGCTGTTAAAGCATATGGTGCAACACTTGACTCCCGGATTGGTCAATTGACCAAGAATTCAATTGCTTTGGCACATGGACGTTGGAGTCAGAGAATTTCTGCAAGATCCAGTGCAGCACAGCAACCATCTTTCACTGCCATGAGTGTCCAGATTGCACAGCCAAGTACCAAGATCACTCAGCCAAGTACCGAGATCACGCAGCCAAGTACCGAGATCACGCAGCCAAGTACCGAGATCACGCAGCCAAGTACCGAGGTCACGCAGCCAAGTGCCCAGATCACACAGCCAAATCCCCAGATTACGCAGCCAACAGTTCCTTCCAATGCACTTGATTCTCCATTTGTTGCTGCCTCTCCAGTGGAATCTGTACTTCAATGTCAATCATCAAAAGCAGCTTCAAATCTGCCAGTCAATGCTTCAGTTGTGCCGCAGCCAACGGAAAAATCAATTTTACTTGAAGGCGAAATTGCAGCTGATTCATCGAAGTCTTGCGCGTCATGCAAAGGAAAAAAGAAAGCCTGCAAGGGTTTGAATACAAGCTGCAGCAAGGTTTGCAGCATGTGCAACCTGATTCCTCAACGTACATTCAAATGCAATGGGACCACCAAAGACTGTTTGAAAAAATCTGCAGCCACCGAAAAGTCAACAAGATCTGTGAGCAATGGAAATATGCTATCAAACGCAAGTATGAACATGTTTATTGAACGCAATTTCAAAAAAAAATAGTTTAATAAAGCACGATTCAACACAAGTTTCTTTTCCTTGGTGCGCTTGCCTCTACTTGTGCAGTCACGCTATTCACCCCACCCAAACTGGCACAGCAGCACCCATCCCATTACAGATTACGCTGACATGAAATGCCATCACGCTTCTGATTCCATTTGTTTATAAATTGAATCTGTTTCTGATGCTACTTTGTTTCTGATTCTCATCAGAGAGTGTTGTTTTAGTTTATTTTCAAAGCGTGCTGCGGAATTTTAGCCGCCGCCGGAGGCGGCGGCTAAAGCGGAGCGTCGGAGCGGAGCGGAGGGCCGTCCGGCTCCGCCGGACGCCATCCTCCATTCGCCGTGCAGAACGAATTGCCTTTGCTGACATCGCCCATCAACAATTTATTCACTCAACAGGCAGATCCGAAGCATTCGCTTGCAAACTAACAAGAAATTAACTCTCATCCTCTTTTCATCGCCGAGCGATTGTTTTTCTTCCTTAGTTGTTGGTCTGGCAGAACAGGCAGTTCCAAAACATACAGCTCCAGATTTTCAATTGGCTTCACATCCGCTCGTCCTTTCGTTGGCAGGCATGCTTGTAACGAAAAGGTTTTGAAAGAACGCGATGGCACCACATAGTAAAGTTTCGGACTATCATATACTGCACACACTTGCTTTTAAACCTCGACTTCCGGCATGGAATGCTCAGTCCTGACAATAAATTTAAACATTCCATGTGCACTCAAGGAGTTAATTGCCGGGAAAGGCTCATCACCATTCGGTTGATGATACTGGACAATTGGGTTGTGAGGCAAACAGTTTTGTTTCAGAGGAGCTCATACGCCTTTGAGCGTATCCAGCTTCAGTGTCGTCAGTCGCCAAGTTTCGACATTTGAGCTAAATTCCGCCCGAGGACAAGACTCGATGCCTGTACGCCTCAAACAAAGGTTGCGATATTTCGGTGCAACGCTCGCGAAGCATATCTTGAAGGTTAGAAATCATCTGCTGTGGGTGCTTTTCCCAGAGTTGATCGAAGACATATTTCGAAGCAAATGCAGCATGACTGAATTGATACTGGCCATCGTCAGAGACAATCATAAGCAGCAACAAATGCACTCTCCCTTTCAATCCTCGATGAACTCCAAGATTGCGTATCCGTGCTACAGCAATAGGATCCGCCAATGCTGCTTCCATGTCGGCGGGAGGGAGGGAGAGATCAGATGCGAAGATGGCTCGCGCCATGCCACCGTAGATACGCAACCGTTCAAGCATCATCTCCTCTAGAATGTTCGAATTGCATTGCTTGCGGCACGCTGTCAGCTCATCTTTAGTCCAAACTGGGAAACAGCATTCGAGCAGGTGATGATGCTTGAGAAATTGCTGGTAATCAGACGACCCAGGTGCAGCAATGAACACGGAGACACAGGTACTCAGAAGGGATGGTGAATCATGTCCGTCAATGACGTAGAGCGTTTCGGACTGCCGGACGAAGTTTTCTGCTTCCTCTTCAGTCACTCGATGAACACTTTGATTTTCCAAGTCAAAGCAAGCATGCTTAATGGCGGCGGTTTGACAGATAATCCTTGTTGGCTTCCAGGAACTAGAACGAAGGCGCGAAGTATTCTTTGACCGGTCCTTCGTCAAGCGATACAAAATGCAGGTGAAGAAGAACGATTTTCCGATTCCTGGAGTGCCAGTGATTGCAAAATGTTTGATTCCCTCCTCAGCTCCAGCCACAAGCAGATCAAATATGTCTTCGTAACACTTTCGGCACATAAAATGTCCGAACATTCTCCATCATGTACGGCATAATCGCTTGCTGTGGCGATATAATGCAGCCATACACGAGTCGTGCCTTTTTGAAGGCTTTGAAGTGGGGCTCATATCAGATTCCAGCCAATCGGCAATACGCCGCTTTTTAGAGACAGGTGTCTTGATTACAAATCATCAGTAACCGACAGACTGCTCGCTGGTGAAGCTGGCTCAATAGTGAGAAGCTAACCCCCTCTTCAAAATAGCCTGCAGAAAGAGGGTCGAATTCTGCCCACTTGGTGATTCGCTTCTTGTTCTTGTCGCGTAGTTGGATTGCACGAGCTGTCATTGGCAAAGCGCTTGAAAACATCGTTTTGATGGCATTTTGAACGCCGCTGAGTCGGAACACGCCGGTGACATTGACTTCGGTGATGGGGAGCGTCTTGTACTTGACGTTGATGAAGCGGTTGTCTGCCATTCTGTGAAAGTCGAAAAGTATTATTAGAACACTGATTTTCTGTGTCCACACGCATGTTCGTGTGGGCCCCCGTAAAGAGGAAGGAAGTGGAAAAGTGGTTGAGATATTACTGGCGCATGAATACCATTCAATTTTGTCGTTTTTTCAAAGCTTTTCAGTGCGACTCAAATTCAACCGATGTTTTTGCTGGGCCCACAAGTCGATGTTTTGTGCGAGACGCGGTCTTCGCTTATGGGCATGTGGAGCATGGGGTAGAGTATTAGGGTACCGGCGAAGCTGAGAAGCTGTCGGTCTGGGTTTTGGTATTTTTGCGTTTGGTAATTTTTTTGTGATATTGCCATCGGGTACCCGGCGGTGCCTCGAGAACAGCGATTATATTGCCCAAAAGCGCCGTCGTTGGGCATACCCTCCGCCAATGTTTATTAAATACACACACATCAGGTAGATATACGAGAAAAGCCGGTAGATTATGGTTAGCTGATGAGGTGGTGGTGAAGAACCGGGCCGCGAAAGAATGGGGAGGATGGTGAGAAAAGGATATTGGGAAGCGTTTCGCTGATTTTCCCAACTACTTCCCCTCCCCAATGACACGACAATTGCCAAGCGGCATAACCCGCCTGACTTGGCGCTGTTGAATAATACAAAAGTTTTCAAGCACCTTGCCTTTTCCTGCTGCGGATCTAGCTTTCTCACCTTTCTCACGGTGGGACAACTTTCGCACGGATTTGCACTGCTGGCTGTCAGACAAGCACACATGCCATGTTGCACTTGCTGTTGCACATGATTATGAGCAAAAACGATATCTCTGACGAAATCAGACATACCAAACTAACTTTGAAAAGTTTAAAGGGAATGGTTGCTGGAAGTCCGCATGATACTTGACACCACTACTTTGAGCTGCTGGGCCATCAAGTTGTCTTGACCAGCGGAACAACCCTCAAATGTCAGAACTCGTCAATGTCAAGTACAAGACGTTTCCATCACCAAAGTCGATGTCACTGCCGTGTCACGACTTGGCAAACTTCAAAATGCCGTTCAAAAGAAGTTTGCAGTTGACTTGCTTCTTCCTGCTGCCCTAATCCAACTGCGAGACAAGAACGACAAGCTTAATACCATGTGGGCTGAATTCGACGCTCTTCCTGCATCGTATTTCACAGAGCGGGGTAGTTTTCTCAAGATTCAGTCGATTGCTCCACCATCAGAACAAGCAAGCAGTCCATCAATATGCTGCTCAATTCAATGCTCCACACACCAAAGCCAATTTGAAAGGTTGGAACAATATGTGGTCGAACTGCCGCTGCAAGAAGACTGAACATAATTGAATAAAGAAAGCAAGCAGAAGAAGAAGACAAAAAAGTGTTGCTTGAGTGGATATTGCTTCGGTCTGTTAGGGGAATGAACTGCGACGCGACTCATCCCCTGTCGAGATGCCCTCTGAGTGAATATGTTTGGCTGCATGAAAGGGTGATCGGCCAGGTCACGTTTCAAGAAAAGGAATTTGGAAATAAATGCACATGTTCATGTTTTATAGTTCTTCAGCTAAATACAATCAAGACCAAAATGATAAACAGCACAATGATGATCAAGTTCGCTCGCATGTCTGTCCCGCTTGTGGCAGTCACATGACCCAACCGCTGGTTCACGTTTCCAATTCGCGACTGTGTCGTGTCAACGGCAACGGTGGTTTGCTGCAATAAATCGACGTGGTATTCCAGTTCTTCGCCAATCTGAATCCCGATTTGTTTCTGCCGTAGGAGGGTGTTGCTGAGGACGTCCAAATGCGCGTCTTGGTCTGGTATTTCGCAGTGTTAGAACTTTGGTTGGTAACGTTTGGCAATGAAGGAATTCACCATCGATAAGTCTGTTGTGGAGTTGTAAGAGTTCGCCAGTTTGTAATGCTTCCGTGTCGTTTTCGTTCTGGTTTCCGCCATTAGACAACAACGCTGCCGCCCCTGAGGACGACGAAGTGGATGCGGAAGTTGAAAGTAGTGCCGCCCTTTGCTGGCGTGACTGAAGCAGTTGTTTCCTGAATACGATGGCCCTCAACAGTTTAGAAACTAAGCAGCGTAAATTCGATGCGCCATCTCTGACCTTGTAGTATCTCGGTCCCGCGTTTCCTCCTTCCCAGGCCTCATTAAATCCAACCGGTCAATCTGTTTCGACAACGACAGCAACTGTCCTTCCCACCGTCTTAATTCGTCCTTTGGCCTGAGCACAATGAAATTCATTTCAGTGGCAGCAGTTGAAAATCCTGAGCAAGCGCCCCTACCTGACTCTGGCCAACTCTTCCCTCTCTAGAAGCTTCTCGAGCCTTGAAACGCCTTCTCGTAGTGCGGCCGCATTGGCGTCCAAGTGTTTCTTGTAGTTTTCTGTTTCGATCCCAGCATTGGCAGCTGCCTTCATCTCGACGGCAGTTGAGAAAGAGTCATCGATTGTTGCAGATAGAAGTGCGAATTGGCCGTCCCTGGTTTGTGTGTCATGGTCAGAGTTCAGCTTCTTTTGTTGGGGGGGTGTGAATGGGTCACCATTCTCCTGCCATTGTTTCACGATGGGAAATATTTATTTGTTCGCAACTAAATTTGTGTTCAATGCGGGCGTCTTCGCTTGCCACTCAATAAGACTTGGGGGAAGTTGGTGGTAGTTAAGGCGTGTCCTCAAATGAAAAATGAGCAATCCTGTGAGATGTTCACAGTTCAAAAGTTGCTGACTTTGCCGGATCGGAAGAACTCTTGCCCCAGTTTTTTGCTTTCGTCATCAACGTGAATGCAGTTTGAGGAGAACTCCCTTGCTTTCGCATGGCGTGTTGTTGAGAGACAAATAAACAGACTTTAAAATGTGTATCAATCAACCGTATTGTTCCAACAACAGCTGCAGTCCTTATACGCTCGACCGCGGCAGATGCAACGGTGAAACAATGCTGCTCGAGGAAGGGTAAGGATATCCCGAGGGGTTTGCGCTTCATCTAATTCGATCTTCCAAACAGGTCACCTCGACCGCACCTTCAGCAACACCTCGCTCATGTCATCAAAGCCAACTCCGGCGGCATGTCCGTATCAATTGAATTGAATCGAAGAAACAGTGACATCATAGTGAATCAACTCGCATGCATTTTCGAATCTGACTTGGGCCGATGAATCATCAAACGTGGAACGGCAAACCGAAACTCAAGTCAACGACAATCACGAAACAATTTGAACGATTCAACGGTCGTTATTTATAATCCACGGAGCAAGTTCGAAGGAGGACACTGCGAAGTTTTCGGAGGCACGGCTTTGGCCCTTTAAAATTCGAATGTGTGACCGACGAAAAAAAACACGAACTGAAGGGGAAACATCTGACACAGCCGACACCAGTGCTTCAACGAATAGGGCCCGTGTTTGACGTGTGAGGCTGCCGAATCAGGTCATTGCACGAACTGAAGGTTTTCTCGAATACAAATCGCCTACGGGGACTGAACCACCCTCAACCACCCCGACACCAGCAGAGGCAATGCATACGTAGAATTGTTCATCCGATGGGGTTGAAGACGCGCATGGAGACTGGGGATGTCCCGCTCAATGTCGAATTCATGCAATTTTAGCGAAGTATTTAAACGTCCGAACTTGCAAGCACCCCGCTTTTTTTTCTTTATCAAAAACAACATGCAACTTGAATTTACGTCGCTCATGTTCGCTATTATTGCCATCCTCCTCGCCGCTGCGGGGCGTGCGTTAGAGGTGAGACCTGCCCCTTCCCACCACTCCATCCATAATGCCTCCCTTCCTGCTGTGACTTCGACTTGGGACACAACTCTCCAAGAGCGACACGCTCTCACTGGATTATCTGTGTGCATGCCACTGGATATCTGTTACGCGTCGTCAGCTTTCTGAAAGCTACGTGCTTTGTTGTCACGGGACTGGATTTACCCCACATCTTTGTTTTGCTTGTTTACACCTTTGCTTGGCATACCCTCTCTCCCCGCCCCCCCCCCCCCCCCCCCCCCCCCCCCCCCTCTCTCCTTCACGTATTTTGCAATTCATTTTTATTCTCAGCTTGTTGTTGTGGTGTCCTAACAAACACTCTCACTTTGTCCGACAGTTTATCGCTGCCGTTGCTCTCGCCGCGCTCGTTATCGTCCTCTGGCACTTGCACCGCACCACTGCTCAAGACTTGAACAACCAAAAATTGGAAATGCATGACCAACGCAAGTTGCTCAAGGCACTGTCAGCTGACGCCAAGTTGGCCAGAAACAAGCTCAACCAACACATACTCCACTTTGACCAAACACTCCAAATCACCCAAGCCGAACATGCCACCCTGCTTGAAACAATCAGAAACCAAAGAGATGCTGCTCGTGCGGAGTCGACGACGGCAAGACGCGTGAGTTTCTTTTTGTTTTATTTTTATTTTCCTTGACAGTTTTACTGACCAAGCATGTTATGAACAGCTTCTTCGCCATGGTGTGCTCAATCGCGTCGACTTTGTCCAAGGGTTCAAAGGAAGAGTTGCCAAGGGAGCGTGTTGTGCGTCCAAGCCATTGACGAATGAGGCCGTGGCTGCTGGAGCAGTGCCTGGTCTCATTAGTTGGGCCCCAGCAGCCACTTACCCGCCCGGTGCCACTCCATTGTCCCCAAGTTCATCCATTGTACCCACCGCTGCCACTACATACCCTGCGTCAATCAATATTGCTGCTGCCGCTAAGGTGTTTCTTGGCCTCCTTAATCTAGTTTCGGTAGCGACACCCCCATCGTCCATTCCATCGTCCCCATCGGCCGTTTCCACTCGCACACCTACGCTGCTGCCAAATTCAACCGCCTCCACCTCGTCCAGCCAAATCATTCACACCGCCGGTCCCTCCACTGACAAGCAGGCCAGCCCACTTTTGACCAAGTCCAATGTCATCACTGCCAAGGCCGCCGTCAGCACTGGCAAGTCATCGTTGTCCCTAAAGTCCGCCGACCTACCTGCCGCTACCTCCAGCCGAATCATGCCTGCTGAAACCTCCGTCACCACCCAGCTGCCATCACCTAAGTTGATTGAAACAGCTGCCGCAAAATCCGCACCAACTCCTGCCAAGATGACCAAAGCTGCCGAATTCCCAGATCCCATTAGTCAAGGTTTGCCGACACCTGTCCCATCTCCAGTCGTTGCTCTGTCGCCAGCGTCAACTTCAGCAAGTCCACCCACCACCGCCGTTGCTCCGTTCCCAGCACAAACCCCGCCTGTGCCAGCAGCAGCCAACATCAGTCGCCCTTCAGCCGCAGTTGGTCCGTCAAAGCCGTCGTTGTCGGCCGACGCAATTTTGGTCAAAATTGCAAGCGGGGTGCCATTGCCTCCTCCAGACGAAGACGAGGAAACTTTCTTTTCCAAAGATTCCCCGCCCAAACACGCACAACGGGCGATCCAGGCAACACAAGTCAAGCCCAAGGTCCCAGTCCAGCCAGTTGTAATCCCGCCAGGCCAGCAAAACTCTCGGTGCCGTGTTGTCACTAAACCACGGACGATCAAGCGGGTGGATTTGGGACTGGAACACGAGAAACGAAACCGATCAAAACTGATGCCGAAACGGCGATCCATGAATCAAAAAAATGCAACTTTGGAGAGGATGCAGCTAAAAGCGGGACCGACAGAGGCGCAGACGGAAGTCAAAGATTCGGAAATGGAACTGGTAATATTTATGATTCATTAATTATGTGTTTTCAAGTGATGACACTGGTCTTTTTTTGTTTCAGACCGTGGAGCCGAATCTGGAAGAAAAGCGCGCTCAAATGGAAGCGGAACAGCCGACCGCGGAACTGGAACCAAAACAGTCGAAATCTGAACAAGTTATATTATTTATTCTTTCATTTTTGTCTTTGCTTTATTTGACACTTACTTTTTGTTAGACTGTGGATGGTGCAAGTGTTCTCCCAACCCAACCCGCAAAAAACTCTCCAACGCCTGCCATCAACACGTCCACCAATTTTGCTTGCGTTCCAAGTGTTTCCCCGACCAAGAACAACCCATCCCCTCCAGCCAAGATGGTCCCTACCAGCACCCTTACTCCAGCTGCGTCTTCCGTGGTCGACGTCCCGATCAAGCCAGTTGTCGCTATCGCTGCCCCTGCGACCACCGGCGCTGTCCTCGTACCAACTACTGAGACTGCTATCCCGACCACCGAAGCTGCTGTGACAACCACGGAGGAAATTGAAACCACAACCATCATTGCTCAACCCGAGCCAGTTACCACCACCGCGGCTTCCTCCGAAGCTCCAACTCCAGCTCCTCAGAAGGAGGTTCATGCGACTCAAGACCAAAAGAAGCCGGCGATGGAAACAAAGCCAAAAGAGGATCCAAACGGGTGGATAGATGCACTGGTAACCCTTTGTTACAATTGAAATGGTTGCGTTTTTCCCCCATGATAACACTTCTTTATGTTTAGGACGGCGAGACAAAGCTGGGCATTATCAAACTGGTTTCACAAGCTCGCCAGGCCCTAAATTCGGCGCAAGATCCCGTGGACATGTTCCAAAACATTGACGGCTATTTCGCCACAACGATGGACCTCTCGATCCGTGCCATCGAAACGCACTATCAGTACTTGCAAAAGACTGGGTTTGTGCAAAGCACCTACGAAGTCGACGAGCTGCTGCCGAGTGTCTTGAAGGCCCTCCCCGACTATTTTATTTTGGAACACTGATACCTTATCCTCTTTCACATATCCATATCCATATTTATAATAAATTCTGCTGCATTTTGAATTGGGTTTGCATCTCTTTTTGATCGCTTCAAAATATTGGTGCTGGCGGCGGCAGATGTCGCTGCTGTGCCGTTTGTCCCGCTTGAGTCGAGAAAAAAGACAGTCTATCACGCAAACAAGCCCAGCCAAAATGGGATCATAAACAGGGCTTTGTTTTACACACAGTAACTGGTGCACAAGGTTGTTAAATTCGTCAGCAACTAAAATTTGTATTTCTTCATTTCTGCCATTCGAAGCCGTAGCGTTTCATCATCTTCACTCGCCATCTAAATGCATTGCGGGATGTAAGGTTAGATGCAGTCATTCAGATCGAAACCTCAGCAAAAGAGCTCACCATATTTTCCAAAGCTTCTCCATCCACTTCCTCCTCCTCCTCTTCGTATTCCTCATACTCTTCTCCTTCCTCGTACTCTTCATACTCTCCGTCCTTTTCTTGCTTTTCTACAGAATTACCGTCCCCGGGCTTGTCGTGCTCTGTCCCACTTGGCGCTTCGGCTGGAGTTACTTCCTCTTCGTCGTCGATCGGCAAACCGCTCTCCTTTTTAGCCTCAACACTCATATTCGCATAGGCTTCCGGCAAATGCTGCTTCCACATTTCCCAGTCATTTTCCTCGACCCCATCCTCCAGTTCAACCACTTCTCGCGCCGTCTCAGTCTCTTCCTCTAATCGATCAGCAACGACGGGAAAGATTCGTTCGACAATCTCGTTCAGCTTTGCATAGGTGCTTTTGTAACCTCGCGTGAATTCGAGTTTGATTTCTCCACTGGGATCGATTGTAAAGATTCGACTGAGTGGAACTTGAACTGCACGATATGATTGCACATCGGTGATCCGGTTACCGAAACCTGCATAGAAGGGCCGCGCGTTGGGCCCAAACAAGCGCTGAATATCGCGGAGACACGCGATTTTGAATTCGAACGGTCGACGCTGGATTACTTCTCTGGTGTTGAAATTGAAATGAGCTCATCTCAAAGAGGAAATCAAAACCTTGAAGTAAAAAGAGTACCTGTGAAAGGCAGTAAACAGTCTATCAGGACTCATGACGACAGGACCTTCCGGCAGCTTAAACTTGTCCTGATCCACTTTTTTCAAGTAATCTCGCGTGTAATTTGCCTGACCAATCGCGCGCGATGTCAAATACAGTATTTGGTAGTTGTTTTTTCGAATGTTTGTGTACAGCGACGCAACGCCAGAATGCGTCCAATCCTGCCCGACCATTGTAAACACATGACCCAAAACATCTGATCTTTGAGGAAAGCGAGTACAGAGATCCGAGTCAGCCCAACACCGAATGTTAAAAGAGTGTCACTCACTTTGTGATAGTCCCATCCACATCGCTTATCACAACACGCGTGTTATGCTCCCACAGGAAAATTTTACTCGTACAAATCGCAGTGCCTTGTAACCGACTCGTTACGCTGAAACTGATTGTATTCACGCCCTTATTCAGATTTAATCCTTTCAACTGCTCGCTCGTCATTCGCAATGATTTGATGTATTTCCTTTGTTCCGCCCCAGGTTTCTCTTCGTCGACACTTTGGCCGTCTGCAGCTGCGTCTACACTGCCCGCCACATGTGAAGGAGATGAACCGCTGACTGCAATGTCAGGCACAGCAACAGTAGTAGCTTCTGCAGGTGGAGATGTTCCTGTTGTTGCAGCATTCGCTTCATTCAATGCTGCTGCCGCTGCCGTTGTGGGTCCCGATGCAGGTGCAGGAGCCCCCCTACTCCACCACGATCTCAAATTACCAAAACTGCTGTACTTTCGTGGTTCATCTGAAGCGGGCCCTGCTTCCCCCATTCCACCGATATCGACTCCATTTCCTGCAGTTCCATCTGTATTTGAGGCTCTTTCGTGATGGTGCAAGCTTTTTTCAATCAATCGATGCATTTCGTCTTCGGGTAAACTCTTCCCAAAAGCCATCCAAGAGATGAGAACAGGGGCAATGACGCTCCAATCATAATATCCACCGCTTCCGTTTTTTAATCGAACAATCAGATTCGGGTTCGATATAACTGATGAAGGGTCCGCAATGAAAGCGGTGTAGTCGATTCGATGTTCGACGAAAATCCGGGAGGCCGATTCGATTGCGGATTCGGAGTTTTCTGTAAGATTAGTGAGGGCTGAAGCGATGGCTGATTTCCCACACAGGCTCAATTCGAAAAATTGCGCGGATAGATCCGTAAAGTCGGGTGGGTTCGACAAGAGAGGAACTGCGGACTTGATCCAATCATCAGTCAGCATGAAAAGTATATCAAGAATGAGGTGAGGCTCACCAAAGATGCCATCCGCGAATCCAAATAAGACATTGGAGACGGACTTGTCGCTCTCAATGAAGGTGGTTTATCAGGAGGTGCCATGTGGTCGGGAAAGGAGGAGAGGTAGTTGTCCACCTTTTCGCCAACAGTCACTGACGGTTGATGCACGTCAATGACTGTGGCTTCGGGCAATGCAGACAAAGGTGAAGTATATGCAGCAGCTGTTGGAGAAGTTCCCTTCTGCAATGCAGCGGTTAAAGATGAAGCGACAGGAGCCTTGCTCGCTAGCGGTAATGGAACTTTTTCATTCAACGCCATGGCTCCTTCGACACCAGTATTTTCTTCGACGGAAAGGTTGCTGGTGGTTCCAGCCATCCCAGTCGCTGCGGCGGTATTGGATGTTCCAAGATTGCTTCCATCGGTTAAAGCTGATGCGCCGATTTCTTGCTGATCTGATTCTTTTTTCTTTGGAAGTCCTCCCCAGTTCCATTGCCAATCAGGTGAGCCCACAGGCACGTAATTGGGCCCATGCATGTTTGGCACTCCCAGCCCTTGTTCATTGCTGGATAAGGTTCGAAGGCGTGTAAACGTTAGCCAGTGATGCATGAGTGTCGCAAATTGACTACGTTACTTGATAGTCATGCTTGCGATCTGATTCTCCAAAGGGTCCATGTTAGCTTTCTTTCCGTCAGTGGTGGCGACGGTGTCTGAAATTTCAACGTGGTCCTTTTAATTATAGTTCAAAAGTTCGACGCGACAAGATACCTTCGACAACTTTTCCTTCCGCTGCATTGGCTCCATCAGGTAAATTATTGTTGTCCATGTCGCCCTGTTTGGGCTCTGAAGCCTCACCCAGATCAAAGTTTTCCGTTGGCATCTAATTTACTTGCGTTACTCAGAATCACCCGAGTACTGATGAGAGCTTAGTACCTCTGCAAATAGCGTGGCAGGCTTAATGATCGGGGATGTTGCGTATTCAGAGGGAGCGTGTTCAAGTTCGTCCAGTTCAACCACAAAAAAGGCCTCTCCTGCCTCCCCCACTTTCATTGGAATATCGACGGCTGATTCATTGACGGTGATGACCACCTGTGAAGTAAAGAAGGTGAGAATGGCAGTGTTCCGTCATAGAATTGCACGCCACACCTTCTTCTCTGTGGGTCTGAGCAACACCAGCTTCCCGAACCGCACGTGGAAAGGAGAGCACGCCAGTTCGCCATCCTTCCCTCGCACCACAACAATATCGATTGCGCCGGACAAGGTGGATGGGTTGATTGTGGATATGTCGCCCCAGAAATCGGCGACGCTTGAGACGACCTGTATGCGATGGTTTCGAAGAGAGGGTATTTGTATGTGTAAGGATGTGTGTATGTGTTGGTGAGTGTCTGAGTGAGTGTGGGTCGTGATCAGACCTTCCACATTTCAGCCGGAATCTGGTTAAATTTTACATTCCTTCAGCAGTCGGAAAGGATCTTCATTTCGTTTTGGCCACATCGCATACCTTTGCACACAGCTTCTGCTGTATCCATGATACCCAAACCCACATCCACACTTTATGGATGGAGTTTCTCCAGTTTATATCCTCCTTCAAAGCTGGTAGTGTTGGTAGTGTTGCAGTGCTTCTTGTCTTTGAACATCAGATGCTGCAAATGAACCACAAATAAAGAGACACAGTTTCAAAGAATATTAAGAGTTTATTTATTGGTATAGGTATATAGTCATCACAGTGCGTCCACATCACGCGTTCCAACAACATGCCGAATCATGTGTTCCTTTGCCAGATCCGACACAAGCCAATGCAAGCAACCGCCAAGAGACGCGCAGAATAAAACAAGCGCCAACTCATACCAACTCTTGACCAGCGTTGCAAACACCAAACACAGCTCGTTCCAACGCAGGTGGACCATGGCACCGACCAAGATTGCAAAGAACAGAATGAAAAACATGACGGCTCCGAGTAAGATCATGTCTGCGAAAATGATGCCCCAGGCAGTCATGGGTACCTTTTGTCAAGATAAACGGCATACGGTGTAGTGTTAATGGCATTATCAGAGGAGTCTAGGGATACAACTACTTTACCTCAATAACATTGTAGAGATCGTTACAGCGAGAGCAGCGCCAGTTTGAAATGACGCCATTCTGATCGAGCCTCGGTTTTGGTAGCATTGAAACGAACGAATTCACGCACTTTTGATGGACCTGTAATGTTGAAAGAAACGCGTATTTAACAACGGCGAATCAATCTTCGACAAGGCTTCTCACCCACTGCAGGTCTACATCCTAAATAAAACACGCGTCGGTGAGTGCCATGTTATGACAATATGATCAGATGTCACCTTGCAACCATGACACACTCGAATCAGTGGATTGCTGTCCGTCTCGTCGCTCTCCCAACAGCACCAGCACTGACCCTTTCCATTGGCATTCCTCTCTGGTGCTGCATCTTTCTCCTTCTTTACTGCTTTTGAATACTCGTTTGCATTTGTTGCTGAATCCTTCTCCGCTTTCGTGGGAATTGCGTCAGTCGTCGCAGATTTGATCTCAACATTCGCGACACTTGAAGAATCTTTCGGTTCAAGTTCCGCGTCCATTTTGGGTGAATCGGCATTCGATATCTTCGGATCAGGAATTGCCCCAACGTGTTCGTTCGCGGTCTGTTTGAATGGACTCGCCGGGGGAGACGCGAGTGAGTTTGACGGATCCTGGCATTGCTTCGAGGCTGGCTGCATCTCTTGTTCTACCAACAAACTGGCTTCTAAAGCACTCGTAAACTGCTGCATTTCTTGATCAAGAGGAGTTGGATCAACACTTCATGATCAGTGTTCGATCAGGCTATTTGTAGACAGATACCTTGCTCTACCACCCTGGCTATTCTCTTGCGCAGCTCCGAGGTTTCATGCTTGACAAGCTGCACCAGTCGTTGGTCTGCAGTGTGAACCATGTTTGATTTTGAACAAAATTCCTGTTCAAAGTGGGTTTCCCGTGTTTTTATTCATGATATTATTCGTATTATTTTTAAATCGCTACAAAAAGCACTGCCGCATGCGCTGGGCTCGTTCATCCGACGGCAACTTGTTCTCTATGCTGCCAATTAAATCTGCTAGCACTGTGTTTTTTGTTTTTTTTTGAAATAAGTTAGTCTGAGCAACAACATGGATTCAAGTTTCAACAAACCTGCTTTTTCTTTACGCGACGACATTTTAAGAACGACTTTGAGTCTCGGAATCTTTTGAATTTCATCCATACAGCTGCATACAAAATCGGCGTCATCTGGAAACAGCCCATTCAGCATTCAATACTCACATGAAAAAATAACCCCACCTTCAACAATTCCAGCAAAAGCGCGAAATACATCCGGAAGAACGCTCGGGTTCATGACACCGCTCAAGAGTTTAAAAAAGAAAGATACTGGCGTGCGTCTGATGTATGACTGCCATTCAAGTTCGTTGTTCTTCAATGCTTTCCAGTCCGTCTCAAATTCAAGCGACGTTTTTGCGGGGCCGGCAATTGCAGGTTTGGTGCGAGACGCGGTTTTCGGAACAGTTGGGACAGAATCTTCAGTCATTGGATTGGGAATGTCCAAAGGGGTTTCAGGACAGGCAATACTTTGAGCTGGTTTCGAACTTTGAATAGGCACAGTTGCATCGCTTTCGTCCGCGTCAGAGTCTTCGTCCACTTCTTCAACTACGATTTTTCGCACAGCTTCAACGTTCCCAACAACAGCCGTGGCAATATCGCAATCCTTTTCCTGCGCAATTCCCGATCCAGATGCAAATCCGGGCTGCTTCATTAATGTTTCACGGACTATATCTGCAGCCGCTTCATAAACATTCTCCATCTCCTTGATTTCTTCAAAAACAGGATACCCGTCCGTCTTTTGCTTCCCTTTATCCAATGGCCTGGTTCGAGTTTTATAGTTGCTGGAAACAGGAGCAGCCCTCTCTCGCAGCACATTTCCACAAGAAGTCCCAAGCGGCGTCACAATCTCCCCTTCAACTTGTTCATCTTCACTCATTCGATCATCTTCCATTTTTTGTTCATCGTATTCATCGTCTTTTGTCAAACTGCGGCCACGCTCTCCCAACTCTTCACCATCACCACCATTCAACAATTTCTTGACCTCTTCGCTGCCATACGCGTCTTCAAACTGTTGCAACACTTCTGCACGAAGTTTGATTGCTTCAAATGTTCCATTTTGTGGCGCTGGGACTGTAAGCGCCGCGTCTAAATCTCGCAACGAGTCTACATATTTCCCGCGTTTACAAAGAGCCAATGCGCGTCGGAGATATGATTTGTAATGTGTCGATGCATCTTTGAAGCCAAGTGCAGCTGCGAGAATGATTCAAAAAGTCAGTTGTTTGTATTTGGAGTGAGGTGTTGCGTGGAGGTCACCTGTGGCATCGCGTTCAGCTTTCGAGTATTCTTTCATTTTCAGATGGACAAGGGATCGGTTGTTGTAGACTGTAGCTTGTGGCTTGATGTCGAGGCTTCTTGTGTAGTACGTCAGCTGAAGATGCCGTAAAATCGACGAGAATTGCAGAAATCGAATCGCATATTTATTATTGATCGCAATCGGTTTTTTTGGTTTGGTTCGTTATGAATTGGAATTTTTTACGGTTTTTGTTTTGGAAAGGGAGGGAGTGAAAGCATGTCAGAAAAGAGAAGGATACAAAACAATGACAACAAGCTATATCAACAAACAGCGGGAGGTTACGGAATCTTAAACCGGACAGCGCAAAGGCCAAAGAGCGTGTTTACTCACAGCATCAACGTACTCTTGCACTTTGAAACATTCGTTGCCCTTTTCCTTTTCCCGCTCTGCCAATTGAGTCGCGATCACGTCATTTTCAAGTTCACGAGAGGGACGCACGTCTGGAATTTTTGCATTCTTGACGGCAGAGGGTTCAGATATCCGCGTTGAGTTGACTGTTTCTTTTTTGGCTGAACTGTTTGTTTCTGTGGTCTCCAGTTTTTCGAGCTCTTTATCCGCGTCAAATTTGTCCCAGGCTCCATAATCGAACGACTTTATCCGGTGCTTTTGCTGTGGAGCGTCTGTGGGTTGAGTGTCAATTTCGCCGTTGACCTCTTGAATCAAAATCTTTTTCGGCTCTGGCAAGTTGCTGCTGCTGTCGACCTCTTTGATCAGGATACGGTCAGAACTGGTCTTTTGAGGCTGTTGCTGAGCCGAATGAGACGGGCTTGGACTCCGGCTTTTTCCTTGTTTCGACGCCGTCTTCTTTTTTTCACCGACGGGATGTGCCAAATGCATTTCAATTTGTCGAGCGCGTTTCTCTTGTTTTCTCTTGATGCGTTCTAACTCTCTAGCTTGTGCTTCAACTTCGTCTTGGAACCGCACGGCCTTCTTGTGATGTGCTTCATCGCTCTCTTCGTCGGCATTGTCGACGGAAGAGGGACTTGACGCTCGGCTTCGCATTTTGAGAATTGATTTCGGGGCAGGTTTTGAATGCTCAGAGAGTTTGGCTCTTTGTTCGGAGGAGTCATCATTATCTGAGCTGCTGGTGCTGCTGCTTTCGTCCGAATGAAGGTCCTTATCGGTAGACCCACGCACGCAGATGGCGCTATCCATTTTACGCAGAGATTTTCCAGATTTCTCAGTTTGCGAACGCAGGATCGAGTCCTTTTGTTTGATGGATTGTGTCCAAGATGCCAAGTCGAGTTTCGCGGCATCCACGTCTGAGCAGGAGAAGGAAGGTTTTGAAGGGGTTTTTGGGTCCTTTATCCTTCAGGAATAAAGATGTGAGTTGTTGCCTGCATGTATTTGGGGGGGAAGAAGGAAGGAGGAGGAACCAAATGGAAAATTTTTCCTTGGAATGACGAGAATTGATTCATGAACACTTAAAATCGGTGGCACCGCAGAGACACATTCGCGTGTTTGTTCAACGAGAACGTGCTGCTGCGATGAGGGAGAAGTGGATGCGTGTGAAGGAGGACGGGACGGAGAGGCGGATGGTGAGAGAGGCAGTGTGTGATGGAGTGGAGGGCAGGGTGGGATCAGGAAGGGTGGGATCAGCCTAAGTACACACCTTGCAGCCATGGACGCATCGAGGTGCACAATCTTGTCTTCAAAGGCGCGTTCTAGTTCGGGATAGATACCCTCCTTGCCAGACCTGCGAAAGAGATACAAGGGAAAACAAGTCAGATCCCGCAGCATCATGACAATACGACAAAGTACACACCTCAGCACACGCAGCAGACTGACGAGACGGTCCAGATCCTTGGCCGAAGCTGTCTGCAGGAACGAGTAGTCCAGACACTCGACATCGTAGTCTGTGATGGTGTCGTCGCTGTTTGCATGCCTATCCTGCTCTCCTCCCGCAGCGAATGTGCTTGCGAGCTGCTTCACGTCGGGCTGACTCAGATCCATGTTTTATGCTTTGTTGGTGTTTGTTTTGTCCAAGTCGAAAATGTCGCCTTTTCATTTGCTGGGTGGCTCGGCATAAATCATAAAAATTACGTGTGAAAGAGCGGAGATGTGGCCAAGTCACGAGTTATTTACAGCCTGTTTATTGCGCATTACAAACACGGGAGACACTGACCAACCGCGAGAGATGCCCCGATGGATGAATAACAAAGCAAAGGCAGGATATGACAGGCGGCTGTAGCTACCAGTTCACGCTGGTGGACAGACCAGAGTCCATCCATTCAGCTGCAGAAACCTTTGCCGTACATACCCCAACTCACAGTCCATATAGAGTCCCTTGTTATACCTGCATCAAGTTGGTTGCGTGGAGTCCAAATAATCACAGGGACCTTGTTTTCGTGACCTATGTCAAGATCTCACCTTGTTTCCTTTGAGGAAATTTTTTTTTAAGTTTCCCGTAAAGTGGGGCGACCACCACACGTCAACTGGCAGGCAGGCAGAACGACAGCTGCAAAACGACAGCACAACATATCTAACGCGTCCAATGCATCACAAATGGGCTGTCCTGGCATATGATTGGCCATCAGTTTTTCAAACCGAGCAACACGAAAAGATCGCCTGGAATACATACATCTTAACCTCCACGCACATTCTGTGATACAGTCTATTTATTTGGTCTATCTTTCATACACTCACATAGCCGCCTTAACGTGGCGGCTGACTTCAGATTTAAAAAAGTCCTTCAACAGATAATAAGTGAACACACAAAGAAAGTAACACAGACACAGCATCAATCCCGCAAAGAAAGTCAAACCCAGCTGAAACGAGTGTCCAAACGGCAGCCACACATCAAACATGAGTTTCTGTGGCACAACAAATGTTTCGTAGTACCAGCTGTAACTGCAGCTGAGAAAGACAACCAACGTGCTCAGCAGCAACAACAACACAGCGCGACTCAGGTACGCGTCGTGCATCACCGCCGTGACAAGTGCAACAGGCTTTTCATACACAGTGTACGCGTCTTTACAGCGAGAACATGAGAACCGAACAGCGCGTTCTTGTCGAGGCATGTGGTTCGGATCCCAGTGCTGGTTATTCATGTCCAAGTCATCCGGATCGTGCTCGCGAGGCGGCAGCTTTGACAGGTACGCGTCAATACATTGCTGGTGGATAAACTGCAGGTCAGGGTCTTTGCAGCCACGGCAGACACGGATGAGCGCGTTTTCACGGGTTTCGCACGTTTCCCAGCAGCACCAGCACCGGCCCTTCTTGTGCTCAACTCTGTCCTTCTGCTGCTCGAGATGGATGCCGGGCATGCAGGTTTCCTTGCTTGTGGCTGAATCTTCGGAGGTGGACATTTTTTTGTGTTTTGATTGTGCGCCCAGAAATTTAGTTTTGAGTTTATTTTTCTCCGACGCCACATTTTTATACTTTACAGCGAGACAAGGACCCGTCGGCGCCGCACGTGTAAATGCGGTTATCATTCACTGAAATCTGCATCACTCCATACGTTGACATTCCGCTTGCTTTCTCTGAATGCCCTGGGAACCTGCCTCGACGGGACAGGGCGGATTCATCCGAATTCCATCCTTCATTTCCAAACATTTCCAAATCCCACACCTGGATTTAAAGCAAAGATCAGTTTCTCAAAGCAACGCTCCCAAGTAAAAACAAACCTTAATGTCTCCGCCCGTTGCCCCAGAAATCAGCAATCCGTTGCTATCATCGACAAACAGAGATTTAACTGTGGACTCATGCGCACGGAAGGTTTTGCGGTGACGCATTTGACGCACGTCAAAAATAACTGGGCATGGAAAAAAATATAAAAAAAAGTGAGTGTCTCCTGAAGCCGACAGAGTTGTGTTATTCGACATCCGGTACGTACGTATGTCTCCTTTCT
Organism: Chytriomyces cf. hyalinus JEL632; assembly: GCA_025435555.1. Classification (NCBI taxonomy): domain Eukaryota; kingdom Fungi; phylum Chytridiomycota; class Chytridiomycetes; order Chytridiales; family Chytriomycetaceae; genus Chytriomyces; species Chytriomyces cf. hyalinus JEL632. Next base: position 14,551 of record JAIWWG010000151.1, on the reverse strand, counting down.
TTCCGCCCGAGATGATGGCCTGATGTCTGTGAGAGTGTGCGATAGAGTAAGCACCTCCTTCCGTCACATGGAAACTTTTCACGCGTGCTTTGTGCTGAGGAAGCAGTGTGTCCCACAGGCAAATGTTGCTGAAATGAAAAAATGTGAATAAATTGAATGCAGGAGTTTGTTTAAAAGATAGAAAAAAAGTTCTTACCTGCCGTTCGATGAAACACCTGCTGTTGCGAGAATAGTCGAAGAATTGACAAAGCAAAAATCGTTGGTAATGGCAGAGTGGCATTGCAAAACTTGAGTTGGATTCAAGGACTGCTGTGTTGCATCAAACTTCCACAGCCTCAATTCTCCTTTCGCGTCTGAGCAGCCGAATCGTCCTCCAAATGGATCAAAGCGGCATTTTGTGATGCGCGCCGAACTGCCGCTGGAATAAGCGACAAGGTCGCCCTTCTGACCAAACTGGTACAGCTTCACAATGGATTCCGAGTTTCCGTCCCCAATGCCGGCCAGGTCTGAGAAAAACGCGCGTGATAAGCATCGCCAAGGAATGATTTGACATAAAAGCAGGCTCACAGTAATTAAGGGTGGGATGCGCTTCAAGCGAAGAAACACTGACAACATTTCGCTGGATTCTTCTGCCGCTGTCAAGTTCAGAGTCTGTGTATTTTAATGCAATTAAAGCCAGTTTGTCCATCTGTAAAATGCCAGAACTTAAAAAATACCTCTGCGCCTTAAATCCATCATGGAATCCTTGACAGCTCGCTGAAGAGAATCAAAACTCAAGTTGCGCCTCAAGTCGCCGTTCTCAGGGTTAAGTCTTTCAGAATGCGGCGTCTTCAGGCTCTTTTTGGCAGACTTGATTGCCAAATCATCCACGGATTCTCTTCTTTTGGCGAGCACTTCTTCTCTCTGTTTAAAATATTCAGGTATATATCAAGCAAGCAAAACCAACGACGACAACTCACCGAATAAAAGTGAAGAGACGCGTCAAGATCAAATTCAACAATCGTGTCGTGCGTTGCAACGGCAAAGCAGTTGTTGTTGAGCGGATTAATTGCAAACGTTCCAATAATATCTTTGGTGCGGAATACGAGCTCGTAGCAGCTTTCATCGTACACTTGCACTGTTCGTTTCGTTTGGACAGGTGCATCACTAACAAGTTCATCGCTGGCATTCGCTGATTCAGAATGGATATCTGCCGTGGACATCGCTTCGATGCCTTGGTCTGGAGAACTGCCTTTCGGGTCCCCGGAAATGATCTGTGATGCGAGTTTTCGAATGTTTGCTGTCCTTTTTATGAGTGCCCATACGCCTTTTGAATACTTGTTGAGCAAATATTTTCCAAGTTTTGCTGAAAAACGCCTGGATTAATGTGAATCTGGGAAGAGACATAAACAACTTACAAATCTTAAATTTCAAGCCTCCAGACCAACTCGCGCGAACTTGTGCATGCATTTGATGTAGCAGTGAAGACAGCTTTGACAAAAAGTTTTCTGAAAGGAACCCATGCGAATCTTCCACTGCTCCGCCTTCCTTCATGTGTTTCACAAACACTTTGAAGTCAAGTCCAATATGCTGAAGCGCAATCGACGCCAGCAGCGTTTCTGCGAGGAGAGCTTTCTCTGGAGATACTTCACCGTAATAATCGTCATCAGAGTCATCGCCTTCACTGTCAGAGTCCGGCTGGATCTGTGAAGAGGCGTTGGTTAGATTTCGGACGAAAACCTAATACAAGTAACAAACGCGCTTACAATCGGCTCTCGCTGGGTAAGTAAATCCAAAATCAGCGGCTTCAGATTCTTCTTTTTGGCTCCGCCAACAAGAACCTCAAAAAAACGATCGCTCAGACCAACCACCCACCATAGTGACCGGAAATCTTTACACCTCAGGTAACTGATGGTGAGCGCCAAAAACGCGGTGCTGGCTGTTTGGGACATGACCGAGACGCTAATAGGCAAATCAACGGACTCGTCTTTTTCGTACCAACGAATCACAGACCAGAGCATGCGTCTAGACGTGGACAAACAAAGATTATGAGCAGTGATTTAAAACAATCGATAATTAAAACATACTTGGAAAAGTCAATAACTGGATCCACCGAAGCAGCATCGTAACTTGCGTCCGCTCCACCAAAAACAAGAGAACACAAATGGCTTGATCCCTCCACTAAAACAGATGAAAATTGCTTCGCACTCCGCACATCCGACGCCAAACATGGCAGCTCCACAAAAGCCACAAAAGCATCCATTTCCTTGAACCGCGTTGTTATGGCGGCATCCATGATTGGCAGAGGCATTTCGACACGCTCAGACAGCTTTCGCAAGCCTGAATTCAAGTGAGAAAAGTATCCCTTGAAAACTGGATCAACTGAGAGTATGTCCATGTTCAGAGACACAACGGCAATGGGTTTGTATAACGCATGAATCATCCGAATTGCCATTTTCCACTGCTGGAATCGAATCTTTTCAATAATATTGGATACTTGCATCATTTGATTTGTATCCAAAGTGACTTGTGCTGCAGGTTCTTCGACAGTAGAAGTGGTAACAGCAGGAGCATTCTTTTGTTCAGCAAGCTCCAATTCCCGCTCCAAAAGCTCCAATTCGTCGGGTTCATCGGACTTCATGGAATTTTTAAACGCTTCATACTCGTCAAGCTCGTTGGCCGGTTTTCGTGCTACTGGCTCGCCCCAGTCCATTCCTCCCGCTGATTGAGATGAGATGGGAGCTCCCCAATCCATCCCTCCAGATGGCTGTGATGAAACCGGAGCTCCCCAGTCCATACCGCCAGATGGTTGAGACGACACAGGGGCACCCCAGTCCATTCCACCAGACGGTTGAGAAGACACAGGAGCTCCCCAATCCATTCCTCCGGCTGGCTGCGATGAAACAGGAGCCCCCCAGTCCATTCCACCAAATGGTTGCGATGAAACAGGAGCACTCAAATCCATGGTGGGATTTGCAGATACCGGTGACCCCCAATCAATGCCATCTGATTGCTGTTGATTTGTGGCTGACGGTGCACTTGGCACTGCAGCAGTTGTTCGCTCGATTACCGCGGCAGCGGCAGCATCGCGTGCTCTTGCGTACATGTCCAATGCAAGTCCAGGGCATGCCATGTTTTCATAAATAACCGCTCCGTTTGAAAGGAAATCAAACTGTACGCCTGCCGGGATTTTTTCCACATCTTTTACGCGCATGGCTTTGTAGCTCTTGGACAAATGGTTGTGAATAACTAGTAACGGCGGATCGGCTACATCGCCACAGAGTGTGGACGACGCTTCCGGAACGTCGGTGAAGCTTTTAAGCGGCATCTGGAAAAGAATTCAATAACCAGCAAAATGAACACCTGCAACTCACCATTGTGGCTTTGAGTGCTTTTTCTTTCTCCTTCAGCAGTGTGTAGACCATACTGATGAGGTACCGATCTCCAACTGAAAAAGCTTCTGGCAGAATATTCGACTTCAACGTGTCAGCGAGTGTCGCGCTTTCGTCGCCCTCAAAGACGCGACAAAGCACAATTGCCAACTGCAAGTCTTTCAAATGTTTCAAACAGACGTTCACAGCATCTTTCAAACGATCTGCAAGCAGAAAGAATGCGACCGCGTATTCTGGAAAGCATGCATATTGAGCAATCAAAACATTGGTATTTCCTAAATAGTTGCGCTCAAGCCTTACCATAGCGTTGTTTTCCCAATAAAGCGAATGCATTCTTAACCGCCGCTTTTTGCCATCGCTCCTCAGCAAAGTCATTCCCCAAAAACTTGAGCATGGCTCCTTGCTCAGGATGAGAAGATGCCAGCTTCCACAACCCCAGCAAAACGTTTTTCTTGCGCAAGCAAATGTAAAACAACGCGCAATCTACGGGGTTTTTTTCCTCGTTGGACATGTATTGATTTCGCGCAATGGACTCGACTTGGCGTCGAAGGGACTCTGAATTCCGAAGCCAGAATCCCATTCCAAGCGACCGAACATCTTTCCAAAGGGGTTTTCCGTTGAAGGATTGGTTTGTGAAGTCGACCAAAAAGTCCTAAGTGCAGCGTACGTCATGTCAGTATTGGCAGGAAAGTCAAAAACAGTACCTGAGAGTCCGAGTAGAAAGCCCATGAAATGTCTCTTGTAGAAAGCGATTCTGAAGCAGCCACAGCCTTTCCCTCCACGATAGGAAGTGCAGACAACAGCAGCCTTGCAAAAAACACAAAACGGGCACCGTTCTCATCAATGGATCGCTTCTGCTGCTCCACTTGCACAAACGAGTTCATTATTGCGAATAACTTGGTTTGATCATCTGCAGACAAATACGGGAGCAGGATTTGGTGTTCCGTCAAATGCTCAACCAGGTAGTCGAGATCGCTTTTCGTGAAACTTCCAATCTCAACTCCACTGGTAAATGATCAATCACGCGCATGTTTGAGTTCACACCTGAGAAAGATAGGAGCGATGATATCCATCTCACCTGCTTTGCTCGCCTTCTTCCAAAAACAATGCATCGTAGTTCGCACCAGCGCCACTCGCTGCCGCACCTTCTTCTTCAAAAAACTTCCAAAGAGTGCTCGGAATTTCCCTCATCAATTTCATTCGCCCACCTTGGCTCATTAATCTCACGTATCCATGGACCACAGACAGGATGAATTGCACAAGCTCATACTTTGCCCAAATCACGTAATGTAACAGCTGCGATGGATGATAATCCGGAAGACGGCCATTGATTCGTGCAACGGTTCTTTGAAGCGTGGAGGGAAGTCGAGCAGTTTCGCCTTGGAGACTATCGGCATGAGATGTATCCTTCCACTTGTTGAAGATGGCGAACCCTCTTGAAGCGAGACTGACTGCAAGCGAGCCATTCGGAAGCCAGGCAATATACTTGACTTCGTCCTCCCTGCGGAAATAAGGAGAAAAATTAGTTTTTATAATAATTGGTTTAACTTGCATCCATTTTACCAAGAAAGTGTCATCTCCGAAACTGGAATCCATTCACTTGGACTGCCAAAACCGTCGGAGCGATTCTGGCAAAACACATCAACACCTGATCTTGTAGCAACCGCGATCAGGCTCTGGCCGTCTGAGGTCACTGTGATATCTGCCATAACAACCTCAGAGCTGAAAGTACAGCAGGATAAATGGTCAGCGCAATTCCTAAAGTCACTTTTTTGAAGTGCACCACCAACCTCCATTTCTTTTTCCAGATTACAGCATATTCATTATCTTCAATTTGGGTTCGCCATATGCTCACTTCCCAGTCGGACTCATCGATTTTGCGCACTGCATAATTATCAGAGTTTAAGCTGGAGACCAACGTGTACTACATAAGCAGAGTAATTCTCACCAGCCACAATACTTCCAAACATGTCCACACGCATGTTTGAAATGCCTTGTCCAAAAGATATCTGCCCTCGACTCACAAGTCCCACTTCAGTTGACATGTTTTTGTCCAAACTAACTGCAATGCCCCAGAAAGACAGCATTCCCTCCAATGAAAGCGTTCCGAAGATGGTTCCACAATCTTCATTCTCCTCCTGCCCATGGACAAGCGAAAATAGATTGAACCCTCCGATGGAACGCTCAGCTCCATGCGAAATCGGCAAAGAAGTATCCAAAATGATTTCGCTTCCATCGCATTGCCCAGTTTCAGGCCAAAGACGCACTTGCCAAACTATAACACGACCATCCCTTCCGCACAAACCCAGCACCCAAATAATTTTGAAATTTGGGCGACTGGATCGCACACTCGGAGTCGGAAGCACAGCTTGCAGGAGCGTAATGGGGTATATGAGAGATACTTGCTGAAGTGATATATGGGCGGTGGTAGATGGATCGGAAGTCTGGCTAGACTGCCCGATGTAGTCTAGAAATACGTTGAAACCAGTGCTTACAATTGCGATTTTGTCTAATGCAGCAAAGATAGAAGTGTATGATCATTAATCGACTCGTTTATCGTCGCCATTCAAAGGAACAAGAAAAAGAAGACTCAACAATTCGGGACCCACGCGATTGATATTTCCACCGACTTCGTTTCTGACGAAGTGACATATTCTGATCGAGTGATGAGATCTAATCCTTCCGAAACCCGCGAATTATTCTGGCATTCGATAGAGCATGTGCACGCACAGAACAAATAACTGTATGAGTTACAAGCAAATGTATAATCAGTCAACCAATTTACCACAACGTCGTTCGCACAACTAAAGTAAGCAACATCTCCCGCCATACTATCTGAAGCAACGCTGGCAATCAGACCCAAGTTGGGAGAAAGGAAAAATTCACGCGTCCAAGTTCCAGCCATGTGGCCACACCAGGAAGCATCCAGCTGAAATCGCGACACATTTTCACTGTGGGTACCCAAAAACTCGTCGAGATTTAAACTGAAAACGTTAAGTAATCCGCTGGATGGAGAATGCGCGAGAATACTCAATTGCGGTGGGAAATAGATGGCTAAAAGGTTGGTAGGTATGGTTAAACAAGTATCAAGCTATACGAAAGTTTCTTAAGATATTCGAAAGGCAATCGGAAAGTACCTGAATCTATCTTGGCAATGTGCGACACCTCCACTCGCCCCTGAAAGGCCTCAAAGTCCAATTGCGACAAGGTACCATCAACCGTTTTGAGCATCAGTAATACTTTTGGAATACGACGATGCTGCAATCTGCTTCCTTCCATCAATCCTGTTATCCCCCACACTTGAATCCCGCCTTGCTCAGTCACACCAAACAAAAGATCCGGCCCATCTTCGTCCTGCTCCACCGAGAATCCCATTCCAGAACTAGTAGCGGAAAGTTTCGATTTCGAAGATGATGCACGCCGCGGGTCACGTGATGCATATGCAAAGGCATTTGATACTGCATACGGTTGAATCCAATGAATTGTTGTTTTCACATCAGGAACGATCGCCACCCGCATTTGAAACTCGACTGGTGCAGGAACAGTCCCCGAATTGATGTTTGAATTGCTGTTGTTGCCTGATGAACTTGAATACGCAAACGGATTCGTGGCTGATGAAGTGGGGACCCAAATGCGAGCAGTAGAGTCACGCGTGACGGAAATCAACGCGTTGGGTGGTGGCGTATCTCTGACAGAATTCGAAACAGCGTCTTCTTGAGGATACCTCCATTCGAAGCTCACAACAGGGATCGGATGGGAAATGTACACAAAGTCGAAAGAAATTTCTGGCATGGGGGTTAGTAATGTAAAGATAATTTACAAAGTGCTCACCTTTCAATTGATCTGATTTGTACCACACTTTCAAAAATCTGTCGTTCTGGAATATGCAGTCAGGAACGCGCTGCTACACTTTACCAGTAAAATCAATACCTCGGCAAGAGACGCAAAGAATTTGGACTCGGGCGAAAATACGATTTTGGAGACAGGTGAAGCGGCGCTGCAAGTTGATGGAAATTGAATGCACGAATACTTAGAAACTGGCGCGAAAACTCACAGTTGGTGCCAAATGAGTACGCTATCCGTGTCTTGATGAATATCCCACAAATGATAACTTTCTCCACCAGCAATCAGACGTGAAGCTGAGAGCGCGTGTCAGAGCAACTTAGCATACGAAACAAGTGTAAATACCGTCATGACTCCAGTCCAAACAGTTTACGTCTGCTTCCAACTCATCGATACTTCTCCACATAAAAGGAAGTACGGATAACGACGCGGCGTAGACAAACACGCGACCTTGGACAGACACAGCGGCAACGACGGTGTCATCCTCGACCCGCACAGCGAGCGCATTCACGGCGCCGTCTTTATCGATGAGGTGCGTGCATTCGACACGGATGGAGCCAGCGTGCTTTGCGGACAGGTGGAAGTGCACGTGGCGGCGATTGGCGGTGGCCTGGTTTGTACGAAGGAGTTAAGCCTCATGTTTGACAGAGACAGCATCCGCTTGCACCCACGATAAGCATCTCGCCGCTTCGCCCTGTCTGGCATACAGACATGTGTTGCACGCGAGAACCAAGAACTTGGCCCAGTTGGTGACGCATCTCTGTTTGTTCAGTTTATGAAATATTTATTAGCCATTTTACTTTACTTGAAACTTTATGCAACAAATTGTCAGCGTGTATTTTATCACGCACAAAACACAAATGTCTTTCAGGGAACTTCGCAGCTTCACCGAAAAGATGCGCGCACTCGGATACCCGCGCCTCATCTCCATGGACTCGTTCAGGCAGTCCAACTTTGACGCGGTTGCTGATATTCTGTTCTGGCTGGTCAAAAAGTACCAATTCTTACTGCAGCCCATCAGTACCTTCATATCCTTGTTCATTTATATCTTCTTCTCAGCTACGATCCATCTGTCGATATTTTGGACGACATTGAAACGGAACAAGATCGTGTGCACTTTATCAAGTCCATCGCGACTTTTATGGTGTCTCTCATTCATTTCATGATATCATCCATAAAGCCTATCGCTCATATTCATGACTATCCATGTGGAATGCAGGCTTCAAAAGCAAACATCAAACTCAACACTCGAAAATTGTACGCTGCGGATGGATATGCTGTCAAAGAGCTCTACAAAATCGCGTCGCTTTTATACGAAGCGAATCGAATGCACAAGAACGATGATTTTGTAAGATTGTCTTGTTGGTGCAAATGTTTCCGATCCAATGGGTGCAATGTTACTCACAACGTTTCGCAGGATAACCTCGTTCAACCCCCGCTGGACATATCCTCGCGCCTTGCGCAACTCAAATCTTGCCGCACATTAGCTATGTCAATTACAGATCAAGGTTCGAAACTCTATGACAGCTTGAAACTGGAACTCGAACTGCGCGATATTCGTCAGCAAGTCATTTCGCGGCCGTTTGATTTGCGTAGCATGGAAAAGGCAGTCATGAGTGCGATCGAAGCGCTTAAACAACAGATTGCAGAGACGCGTGCTGGGTTGGAGGGCTTGAGCTCGGATGAAAATAATCTTGTGGCCAAAATTGAGAAAAGAAAGATGGAGTTGGAAAGGGCTGAAAAGAGGCTGAAGAGTTTGCAAGGCGTGCGGTAATTATTATTATTATTCGTTTTGTTATGCGTATGTGTAACTTTCATTTTTGTGATCTCACCGCCGTTCGATGAATTGCAGACCAGCGTACATGGATGAATACGAAAAAATTGAAGTCGATCTGGTCAAGCTCTATGAAATATACATGGACAAGTTCAGGAACCTTTCATACCTGGAACAGCAGCTCGACGAACACGATCGCATTGAACAAGACAAGTTTGAGGTAACAACCATCGCTGTGAACATAACCAGAATTCTGAATTCTGAATAACTAGGAAACCGAGCAATCGCTGAAAAAGATGCAAAGTCGCCTTCGCGAAGAAGAAATGCAGTTGCTGCGCGGTGATAAAGAAATGCACGAGTCTGTGAACGGAGCTGGTGGGAGACCAAGCAGGCCCCATGGTAGCACAAGAATGAGATTACCTTAATCCTATTCCTAAACGCGACTTTCAAAATGCAGCTGCCGGTCGTCGAGAACGAATGAAAAAGAGTGACATGGAAGATTCAGACTCGGACGGTGCCGAAGATCCTGACGGCGACAGCGAGGTCTGAGAGTATTATTAGTCCATTCTCGGCAAACTGAACTAAAAAAATCATATAAAAGGGGGAAGATATTTCAGTTGGAATATCGGACGGAGAATCGAGCGATGCTGAGACTGCAGAGAACACGCGCGAAATCCGGGATCGCAGACCAGGCGAAGGAAAAAGCAGGACAGCTACGCGTAAAGACGAGGGTCCCTCTGAACTGGCGGACAAGCTGTCGTCCGGAGACTTGATTGACAGGAAGGAAGACGGAGACTCGGACAGTGATGACGAGCTCGATGAGGACGACCCGCATTTGCATGGACACCCGGCGGAGGAGGATGATGAAGACGAGGAGGACGATGGACAGTCGGAGAATGACTTTTAAAACTGACCCCCTCCCCCCATACACTCGCCCACACACATTTCTCTGTGAGAATCGTCTAATAAAATTTTGAGTTTCACCGGTTTACACTGCGGCAAGTGGTGAATCAACTCAACTTTGATTCTCTTGTTCAATTCACCCTCAGATGTAGTGGAGAATCAAGTCAAAGATACTGGTGAGGGTTCTCACTGAAATATGAGAGTCCTCCGCAGAGATTCTCTAATAAAATTTTGAATTGTTGAAGCGTCCACTGCGGCAAGTGACGATATAACTCAACTTTGAATGGTGTGGGGATACTTCACTAAAATTCAGTGATGAGTATTGTGATGGATTGAGTGTGTGTGTTTGCTGAGAATACTCAAAGAATAGTCAATTTTATGAGGATTCTTCACTCAATGATGGTGAACAATAGTGTGTGTGGATGGATTTTAGTGAGAATAGTCGCTTGTATTCTTCAGCGAGAGTGACTGTTCAACGTTCAATAATGGAGTCCACAGATTGATTCTGTGACAGATATGTTGGTGTGTGCATCCAAAAAATGACCTTGACCAACACTCGCTCATCTCTGACGGCAGCATCGTCGCCATCCCGCCCATATCAATCATCGTCATCCTCATCAAGCTTCTTTCGAACCGCTCCAGAGACAGAACAAAGACCACCGTACGGTTTTTTTGCCACTATCAATCACAGAAGGATTTCCCCTCGACGCTCGACTGAAACCGTCCCCATCATCCATTCCATGCCCATGATGCTTCTTCGTCCCCAACGCTACTTTTTCGCAAATATCAATGAGCGCCTGATTCTCAACAGGCAAAACGCAATCCGCATTTTGAATCAACTTCCAAAGCGACAGAATCGTGTTATACGGCGACGTGACAACACCATCATTCGCTGATGGGCACACTGCCGTGGCAAACCGGTAAACGCGCGGATATTCATCAGCGAGGAGTTCGCCCACTTTCGAGCCAAGCCCGCTTCCAGTTCCACCGCCAAGCGACGTGATTTGGAGCGCAGGTTGTCGCATTGCTCTGCTTGTTGGCGGAGAGACTCTGAAATTTGGGATTCGAATTCTTGGCCGTAGATGGAGTAGCCGACTGCCCTGTTGTTGCATTTGTGATGAGAAAAGTGATAGTTCGGATCATGACAAGGCAGATGAAAATCATATTTTGATGGCGCGGACCAGTTGTTGCCGCTGCCACTGTTGCTTGAGATGATCTGGGATCCTTCGAACAGCGTGCGCACAGGAGATTGCATAACTTGGTTGATGACGCCTTCTTCCATATCAATCATGAGAAGCTGGACATAATATAACAGGATCGGACTTGGACATTCTTGATTTCCTTTTTGTTTCTTCAAGCAAAAGAAAATGGGATTCAGCAGCGAAGAACTGGAAGGCAACAACATATTCATTGCAGCCTCAGATGGGCGCCAGGACCTGGTCGAGTACTACCTCGCCAACGGAGGCAGCGTGACGGACCAGGACGATCTGGGCTACTCTGCCTTCCACGCCGCAGCTTCTTACAAGTAACGATTTCATCCATCTCCATCGGATTTATCCATCTCCCGCTCACAAACTGCACTCAACAATCCTACACAAACCCAGCCACACCTCATTGATGCAGTTTCTTCTTTCTCAGCCAAATGCAAACGCGGCGCTGGCGGATCACGACGGCGATACTGCGCTACATGTGACAGAGACAGTCGAAATGGCGCATCTGCTTCTTGCGCACGAAACGGGTGGCGCAGCATTGACAGCTATGCGCAACAGTGAAGGAAAATTGGCGATCGAAGCGGCTGACGAAGAGGGTTTTGTTGAGTTGGTCGAGTTTCTCAAAGGTTTGTTTCAATGCTTTCGTTGCAATGTGATTGAACACCAATTATTTTTCATCAGAGTTTACCCCCGATTACACGTCGGCAAATGCAAGCGAGCCTACCATTCAACCGTCCATTTCGGAAGAAGAACTAATGCACGTTCTCACGGCCGCAGACTTGCACGAAAATGAAGATGGAGAAACTGTGCTTGCTGTCAACATGGAAAGACTGCATGACTTGGTTGCACGCGGTCAATTGGACGGAATTGTTGCTCATCAGAAAGATGTCGAAGCGCGGGAAGCTGCCGCGCAGTCACCAAATTCAGGATCTTCTGAGAAAAACGGCGAGCCTGGTGCCAGATAAACAGGAAAGAAACAATAATAAAAAACAAAGTATAAAATTGCGACAAAGGAACAGGCAAACAGCTGAATGCGCACGTGTTTTATTAATGCAGCAAATCATTGATGTCTGGTGTGCAAATGAAACGCTTTGAAACTCGGCCAAGAATGCATGAAGTTTTTGCCGCTGAATCGATTGCAACAGCTTCCTGGACACAATCCGAATATGGCACCACATCCACCTGCATGATAAAATAAGATAGGTCAGTTATGAACGTCTGTGCGAATCGCATTAATAAGGCTCACATCTAAAGTAATGCTCCCCAACACAAGCTTCATTCTGCCAGACCGATGCACAAGGATTTTCCCGATCACTCCCTCTGCCTTTGGTGTCATATCTGTATCCCCTGTGGTATCGCGCGTCTGAATAGATCCACCTGCAAGACTGGTTTCGATACCGTCAAAGTATGGTAAATTCTTTGGCAATTGGAAAAAGAAGAGTTGCTTTTGCTGTAAAACAAAGTTTTTCATGAGTTCCCTGCCTTGGGTTTCCCCATGTAAAAACGTGTGTGGGATACCTCAGGTTGAACGAATTCATTGAAGGTTTGCATTTCTTTTTCGCCCTCTCCATCCAGAGCCATGGCATCTGTCTTGACCTTGGCAGCTGCTTTTCCAGCTGATATGCAATCATATATGAGCCACAATTGAAAATGAACAAAATATAAAAATACCTCGAAAACTCACCCAGAAAATGCTCGCGATCTTTGATACGTCGACTCCATCCTAAACTCACAGGCGCATCTTCGTCACCCACTGCAAAACTATCTGCCATCATGACCAGATCCCGTTCGTCCAGTTTTCCCTCAAGCATGGAATCTTCGGCGAAACCCATCATTGGTTCTGGCTTCACTTCACGCTCCGATTCTCCACCGCCCGATCCGAATCCACCTCGACTTCCCATCGCACCACTCCCACCACCCCCTCCGCCACCTCCACCACCTCCGCCTGCTCCGGGACGACCGGTTCCGACTTTTACGTTTCCAGATAAGTTCGAGGGTAGCATGGTGTCTTCAATTCGCGGTCGGGGGAGCATTTCTCGGCGTGGACGTCCTCCTCGGTCCTTACTTCGGGATGCGGAGGCATCCTATACATAAATGAACCAAATTCAACACAACTGCGAAACAGATCGTGCAGATAAATACGAGTGCCATACATCATCTACAGAGCCAGCGAGCCCCTTTGTTGTTTTCGCCTTTGCAACATCAGCCGAATTGGGCTTGAACGCGGGTTTCGGCTTCAACGAGGGTTTAAACACAGGTTTCGCTCCACCGATTGAGGAAGATGATGACGATGATGACGCATCTTGCTCTTGTTTTGGAATGACACTTGCTGCTGTTGTAGTCGTGTTTTCAGTCGGGGCATTGTCAGCGGTTTCATCAGTTTGCTCGTCATTCACAGCCTCAGCCTGGGTCGGAGGAGGCTCTGCGGGAGCCGGTGCAGACGCTGCTTGTCGGCGGTCCCGGAGTGATTGAAGACGGGGCGGCATTTGTCAAATCTTTCTTTCTTTTTTTGGTTTCTGTAAATATTTACGCGTTGGATTTAACCAAATCGCCGGTCACGGATGTCACGGATGTCGTTCTTGAACGATACCCGTGGCTACGATTTAGTTCTGCTCCTTATTCGACATACACCGCCGAAGCTCTCAGGGACGCGACTTTGAGTTGTTGTGATATCAGCGGCAAGTCCACGAACTCCATCCCGTGATTGGCGTGGGCAACATCACATAAACATACACTAATAAATGGACGGAAAATGACGGACCGCTTGGCAAGCAACTCGGCGGCGCGGTCAAGATGCATACCCAGCGCAAGGTTGTGACACTCTGCTGATGTGACTTTGGGGTGGGGACAAGAGTCGTGGCCCATCTGACGCGACCACAAGAACTTGATGGCGCTGTATTGAACGAATGCGGCCCCACCTGCTGCAACACCGTTCCAGTTGACCGTGTTTGTCGGAACTTGGGGAAAAATTTCCTCAACGAAAAGAACAGGAAATAAAGTTGTCGAAAATATCAAAACCCTTCTAATGCTCAATAATAAACATACTCTACCCGTTACTTCACATGTCCATCCATGCGATTATCCATGTGCTCGTTCGCATGGGCTTCTCGCAAGGATGCGCTACCCACTCCTTCCTTATGGGCTTTTCTGTCGACCCACACAACAACGCGTTTATAAATCTCCTCTTTCTTTTGCGTTTGATGCAGTTTCATTGATGGAGTCATGCTTGCGAATAAACAAGTTTCCAATCCAAAAGTAACCCCAATCTATCTGCAACGCAACAAGACACGCGCAACGAGCTACCTGCCTTCTTGGCGCAGCACGCGTTCTCGTTCCTCCGCAAGCAAATCAATCAATATTTTCATATCGGTAAAATCGTTCAGAATGTCGTGGAAATCCGCGTACGTCAGTCTAGAATTAAACTTGGTAAAATGGCCAGAACAGTTGCC
>JAIWWG010000150.1:0-53434 GCA_025435555.1 Chytriomyces cf. hyalinus JEL632 | reverse complement strand
GCGCGCAATGTTCGAAAAACTCGCTCCGATCAGCTCAATCCCATTGACAGTGTCCAGCAACCCAAACCATCACACCAACCTTCCATCACAGACATTATTCCGGTTGACGTAGTGAAACCCTCCAAAAAGAGGCAACGCAGAGTCAAATCAACGCCGTTGGACCCCCCTTCAATTCCTGCGACGCCAACCTCCACAATCTCGCTGTCCGGCGTCAGCATTCACATCTGCGACTCGTTGGCAACTTTACCGCGCGTATTAAACACTTGTGGATCGTAAGTTGAAATTTTCATTTCCACGTTCGCTTTCATTCTCTCGGGCTCTGAACTCCGTTGCCGCGCTTGCTGCTTTCAGAGGACCCCTCGTATCTGTCGATTTAGAGTGGAACGTTGTTTTGCGCCGTGGTCATCCAGCTGCAAAAACAGCTCTTATTCAAATCTGCAACGGATCGTCAGTTGGACTCTTTCGTCTGAAAATGCTGACGGGCGGATTTCAAAAACCTGTTCCCAAAGTTCTGATAGATTACTTGGAGAATGCGCAAATCAAGAAAGTGGGAATGAACATTCGCGGGGATGCTGCAAAGTTGAACCGGTATCTTGTCCTTGAAATTTGTCCCGCTCCCACGCTATCTAAACTCCCAACCCGAATGCACTCAGAGACTTTGGAATTTCGCTCGGCGGGTACATTGAACTGTCACAGCTGGCAAAGGAGGTGTGCCCGGAGCTGTTTGTTAAAGAGCGCGTTTCTCTTAAAAAGCTGAGTGAGAGACTATTGAATCATAAACTGGACAAGTCGGACAGCCTGCGTATAACAAACTGGGAAGCAGCATATCTACGCGATGAAATGATCCACTACGCTGCAATGGATGCCTTAGTCGGTTTTGAAGTGTACAAGGCGCTTTTGAAAAAGAGGTGGAGCCCAAAAGCTGAGAATTACGAGGCCAAAAAGGTGAAGTGATTGAGTGCGATACGCGAGAGCTAAAAGGAATAAATGATGCATCAGTATTTTCCCGCTTTTTTTATTGACTATTGAACCAGGCCTCAAGGAGTCATAAGAAGGAACGCAGGACATGTGCCTTCCCTCTCAATAAGCCCTTTCACGTGCATCCGAAGATCCTCAGAGCCGTCTCGTCCTTGCAGTAAATACAGCTGAAAGTCCAATGCGGCTTCTATCTGATTTTTCCACATGATCGGTGCCTCCTCAATATGGCTTGCACTCACGACCCTGGAAGCCGCAATGATCCACGTTGAAAATGCCACCAACCTCCGCGGCAGCACCGTCTCCTCCCACGTTAACTCCGCAATCCACACCTTTAACCAGTCTAAAACATCCACGTCGGAAAAAAGGCGCCCGTCCTCCCTGCTTGCCAATACTCTGTCGAACCATGAGTCTTCAAATCGCAAATCATCAAGAGACAATGAAGCTGTTTCACAGCTTTCTGGCCCGTTTGCAATGAGAAACAGGCCTTGCAAGTAGCACCACGGCGATTTGTGTCCCGGATACCGCGCAATCAGATACATTGTCTCGTTCAACTCCGAATTAAAAAGCGCTTTGACTGTGTCAGGTTGCGGTTGAATCTTTTCGTTTTTGATGGATTCGAGAATTGCAAGCGCGTGAGCAAATGCTGAGTGCTCGCTTATGTGGGACGAAATGTACGCTTTCGCTTCTTGAAACGCGAAGAGTTTGAACTAAATTTGATGGATTTAGTCTATTTCGTGAAGCTGACAGATCATTTCTTTCACCTGCAAAGAAGCATTGCGGACAACTTTCCATCGATATGTCCACGCGTGGTAGTTCATTCGATGCCGTAAGGCAGCTTTTCGACATACTTCCAATTCTCCCGCGTAAAATGCATCGATATGTTCAGGCAATGTTGTTGACACCAGTTGCGGGAGGAGCCACGCACGATGCGCCCATGCCGCGGGTCTCTTCGGATGCTTTGACAAAACTAGGTTCACGAGTGCGAGTTCGTTTGAGAGAGAGACTGCGCCGGTTTTCAGCAGGGTCTTCCTGTAGTTTGTTTGAATTCACACACGCCCAGTTATAATTTAGCTGGATTTGCGCACCTTACGTTCCACGCAGAGTATAGTTCTGGATTGAATAAAAGCAAGAGTACTGAAGAGTCTTTCTTGTCCAAGGTGTTGGTTGCGCCAAAGTAGAGAGCGTGGGCATGTCTCCACAAGGCTTCGATGTGATTGGCGGCGATTCCGAGGTTGCCCTCCACGACGATCACGCTTTCGTCCGCTGAATTGACCGGTGATGTAAAGCCAAAGTCGGTCAACGTCGAAATGGGTTGGCTGGCAATTGTCTGAACAAACAGGGCGTAGGCCTCCATTTTATGTCACTTCTATTTTGTTTTATTTTCACTCTGGCTGAACAAGTTGACGGTGGCGTCTCAGCCAAGATCGACTTTATTCAGCCAATATCTCGCCATAATCTCGCGTCATCTGAAATTCGATGGCATGGTGTAAGATGGACAATGCAAGTTGGTTGGAATCGCTAAATACCTGCGCCACTTGATCCGCACAATCTTCAGGAAGATGCACACAGATTTTAAGCGCCATCTCGCACCACATGACAGCATTCTCCTTATCTCCAGCGCTACAAATCGGTGAAGGTAAACAAAGGTGTGAGGGCGGGTATCACCAATCTGAGAATATGAAACACCGCCGAAACCTGAAAAACTGTATCTCATTTTGGTCAGTGCATAAACTATTATGAATGCACTTTAAAGATTTAACATACATCGCAACCGTTATTCCTATGCAGATTTGAACAGATGCACAATGCAACAATATTTTAGCACGGCAATTTGAAACCATAAATCAAGCATCACTCACCATGCCGTATTTTGAAGCCTGTATTGAATTTTTGAATTTTTACTTGCTCAGGTTTAGGATTCGAAGAGGAAAAATGGAAAATAATACCATTGGATTTCATCTTCTGGGTATGACCGCATTCCGCCACTTGACTGCATAATCTCAAGCGCTTGCTGATACATTTCAATCGAGACTTCCGTTGTTGGAGAAGCCGAAATCATTAGCCGCAACCTTTGCAAAAAATAAAACGGCTTGAGACCATAAAAATTTTGCAGTTGCCCTGAATGCAAAATACCATTGAGCAAATTGCTGCAGATCCAAATGAGTTTCTTGTTTCATCATGGCCGCCAGCGCCGCACCCACGGTGAAGAACACGACGCTACTGGGAGGATTCATTCGCAAACAAAGATCTGCCATCCGTTGAAAAATCTTGACAGGGAAGACTTCCTCCGTTGCGCGCTAAGGGTTTGATATTCCACCTTGAACAACTTCAAGTTCCATATCTCAAAAAGCGTTGATTTACCGTGACGCATTGCCGAATCGATTCTAAAATTGATCCCCCTGGTTTCAGATACTCGTATTCAAGCAAGATAAGTTCGTATTCGAGCGCAAGTGATTCATGATAGATTTTGTCCTTTCCAGTCAGACCCGCATCTGTAAGAATCAACTTGCGGCAAGTGCTCAACAAATCTGGTTCACGATCGCGGGTAGAAGAATTATCGTCAGATTTGTTGCTTCATTCAAAGGTCTGAAATCTCACCATCCAGAAGACTTCGGGCCCGTTGGATATGTTCAACTCCTGCTTGGCCGGCGTCTCTTGCCTGCTCCACTTCTCCAAGAAGCGCAACATACAGACTAACATGGTGCTTGATAAATAATCGAATGATAAGTGAACAAAAACAAATGCGCTACCTGATCTTTTTGTTATTCAAGAGTTCCAGAGAAGGTTCCGTGCCTTCAGCCACGCCGAGACTCAAAATTCTCGCAGAGCAACTGAAAAACTGGCATGAAACGGTGGAGAAATTCACAGCTGTTTTGATTGCGAGATTCCAGCATGTTTGGCGAAACCACTCGAATTCAGATTGAATAGGTGGGAATTCATCAGAAACTTGCTGATTGGCAGACTCCAATAATTTTGAAGCTGTATAGGAATGATTGATAGTAAACACACGGGACTCTCCATTTGCACCTCTAACCTTGCTCCATGTGATTCAAAATCTCAGTGTACTCGCCCAGACCGAGTTCAGAAGTATCGGAAACCATCGAGAGTCTTATTAAGCACCTTTTGTTTACACACGTTGTCAGAGACAGAAGCAGCTTGGAAAAGCAAGTATTGGAAACCTAGTGATGACCAGCAGAACTCGTTTCCAATATTCGTTATCTTCAATGCGGCATTGCTTGGCAATCATCGCAAGAACGTGCTTTAAAAGTTGTTGGTTTCCGTTTTTGAAGCTTGGAGGATGTAGGAAATGGAGTCAGCTATCTACACAATTCAAAGTAGCTGAAAATAACCTCAAAACCATGACGAACATACCATCTTTCCATTGATGTTAAAAGAAAAGACAGTTCTTTTTTTCGATCGCCCATTTTCTTGAGTCGCGAAGCGAGGTCCGTCAAACATGATTCCGCGAGTTTAATTTGGTTCTCTTCCAAATGAACCAGAAATTGTATGTACACTGCCGACATGGACAATGATTGATCCTTGCAAGCCAATACTCCTAGTTTGGGAAGAAGGATTGTTATAAATCGGCTACCGAAATCAGAAGGGAGGTCTTAACTTGTACACGCTTCCATAGCCTCGTCATGCCTTCTCAGTTGAGAATCTGAAAATATGCGGAGCAGATTAGTTTTCAGCATGAAGAGTTTAATTCGCATGCCCCACATGCCAAAGCAAGTTTCAGCTGAATGCTTGCAGAGTTTCTATCATCGTTTGAGGCGCCCGTGACAAGCTTCAGAGCCACATTTAGCCAATCGATTGCGTCTTGATATCTGAACATTCAATAGTAAGCTGTTCAAAAATATGCTACTAAGATAACTTTCGTGAAATACCTGTGCTCATTCATTGCATTGATCCCGCTTCTCCAAACAATCATTTGCGCGCAGCTGGATCCATTGCTGGACACGTTACCAGCAACACCAATGGTTCGAATCACTGCTTTGACACTCTCCAGGGCTTCCTCTTTGACAATTTTACTCGTCGGGGACGCCAAAAGATGAATTTTGACTAAAAAGACGCGTTCAAATAATGACGCCTTCTCCGGGATAGACTCATTCTGGGCAAGGAGCCAGTCAGCCAGTTTCAGTGCGTCTGGTGTGCTGTGCGGCGCAATCAAGTGCAGTATCGTGAACAGACTGTGTGGTAGAGTTGTAGGTCATTTTTTAGGAATGAGAAACAGGGTTTGGGTATGTATCTTACAGATTAATAGCATCTTCTTTCGCGTTTACTAATGCAACTCGTTCCTGCAAGAGTTTGCACGCAGTACTATAGGATTCGGGATCTTTGACTTGCCGTTTATCCAATATTTTAAATTTGATGAGAAAGGCTGAAAGAGCTATTAAGCCTTCAGTTTCCTGGAAGTTGCAGGTTTGAAAATGGCATAATAGTTAATATAGACAGTGTGTTGCGGTGAGACAGTATTACATTCAAGAGTTGGGTCACGATTGTGTCGGCAATGTCAAGGGAGTCTAGTTGATAGTATTCAGAGGCAAGAAGCAGAAGTATTTGCGTCTGAAATGGATTTATGAATAGAGTAAGAAGGGTTTGATACCCGGACTATCGAGAAATCTTTAAAAAATATATCACCTTTCTTGCTTCAGTCTTTGGTGTAGGAATTAAACCAAGCAGCAAGTTCAAGCATACTTTGAGCCACTGGACACTGTCGGTTTTTTTCTCGGATATAGCCGCCAGATTTTTACATGTTTCTTGGACAAAAGGTCAGGACGACTTTCGATGGCAAGTAACACTGGATCTAAAATAAGGATTGAGAAAGGAAACATACCTGCAATGACCTCAATTTCTCTGATGGTTAACTTTTCAATGAACCGTGAATTGCAGGCGCGATTCATCAAATGGAATGCCACATTGGATTGATTTTTTCGCCACAGGATTTCGGCCTAGGTATCCGGTGCAAGTCAATCCTAAACATTAAGAAACAAACGGCGATGGCCTCACGCGATAATTCAGTAACATTGCTGATTCCTTTGCGACTTTGTCATTCGAATAGTGCGGTTCTTCGGTTTCGTCTTGTGCGTATTTTGCAGCAAGTTCGAACGCCATGTCAGCATTGTCCGTTTCCCCGAATTCGTGGTATGCGCGACCCGTCGCAACGGCAATGGTCAATATGCGTGCACGGACTGTAAATTTTTATAGTCAGAACATCCTCATGAAGGGAAAGCAAAATAAATACGAACCTTGTACAGAAGATGAAGATCCAGCGACCTGATTTGCTACCATATGAAGCATCATGAGTGCAGTACCGCGGAGCCTGACCACCGTCTAAATTGTGAATGGAATGTTGAGCAGTGCATGGTATCGAGCGCGGCGTGTCACAGCATCAAGAGACCTCCAAATCAGACCCCCGTATCGCCACCGACTCGTTCCAAAGGGAAATGGCTGCAGCTTCGACAGGGTCCAAGTCCTCATGTGCCACAGCCGTGCCTCCGACGACGGACAGCGCCGCTTCTATTTCGGCGCAAAGAGCACGCAGCGATTCGCCGCCGTGCTTGTGCGCGATCACGCGCTCGCTGGCAGAGATGAGCGCCTCCATTCGTTAGGTTTACACTTCTTTTTGTTTTTTTTTAACTTTTTCGATAGTGTGTCCGAATTTCGCAGTTCGGACTGTAAAATTCTTGACCATTTGCAGCTGACCGATAAGTGTGACATTCGGACTTTAACATCGTTATTGAGACTCGCCATTTTATTCTGCTGACGCTGCATTGTATCGAAGTGGTCCCTTTTGAAGCCCAAGACACGGCTTAAGTCATCGGTTCTTCGTTGCCTCGGCAATGCACAGCACAGGCAAGTGGAAGACAAGAAGGTGCCATCCGACGCCATGAAACCAGGCATAACCTGACACGCCCAAGAAGGTGTCACTCATGACAGAGTTCAACTCCCCCACCAGCGCACAAGCCACAGCCAGGGGCAAAACCCACGCAGACTGTGGCGCTGAAGCCACACGCAGCACGGCGTCAGGTGAGCATGCGATCACCACCGCTGCGATGCTGGTCAGCGATAAAACACGATCCACGGCCAGAAGCGTCCTCTCCTCAGCCACGGCGTCGATGTTTTGAGCGAGAATGCGGCGACCACCCATGTGTAAGTGTCCTCGATAGCTGCGCTCGCACCAGTGATACGCCACCGATGCGCACATAGACAGCGAGAGCGCAAGAGAGAGAAGATAAAACTTGGGCTCGCCAAAGGTGACTGCCTGGCTTAGAGCCATGGAGATGCCCCGCAACGCATATAGATTCGTTAGAGAGAGGACC
Organism: Chytriomyces cf. hyalinus JEL632; assembly: GCA_025435555.1. Classification (NCBI taxonomy): domain Eukaryota; kingdom Fungi; phylum Chytridiomycota; class Chytridiomycetes; order Chytridiales; family Chytriomycetaceae; genus Chytriomyces; species Chytriomyces cf. hyalinus JEL632. Next base: position 46,133 of record JAIWWG010000150.1, on the reverse strand, counting down.
AGATTGTTGATATTCAACGGCATCATCGGCTGGCTGCGACTCGAACTCGACGCATGACTGGCGGCCATTGTTCTGATGTGTTATATTTCATCTGGATGTTTCTCCCATTTTAAAAACTTTGGTATGTCTCTTGACATAGCACTGAAATATGAAGACGCATTGGGGTTATATTTATTAGTTACTTTGAGATTGGCCTTGACCAGAAGCCATGCCGTACGATCAAAAAAGAATAGCAGGGGTAGCGAGAAAAGGGTTAATATCGTCAGACCAGACACAGACTCGTTTAAGGTATAGCACCGGACAACGCAGGTTGGCTCAGCTTATTCTGTCATCGTGTGTTGCAACTCCAACAACTCTTGACACGCTTTATTTTTTCAGATATGAGACAGACTACTTTGTCTTTTTCTTAGCGCCCCCAACAACCACTGGATCGTCCATGAATAATTGAACATAGTTGTATCTCAGAAAGAGCAGTCCAAAAACGCCAAATGACACGAGTGCATTCACGACAGTGTATAAATCGGGTAATTTTGGAACTGGGCTTTCGTTCACAAAAGATTCACAGAAAACGAGTGTAGACATCAATGCGTACAGTCCCTGTTCGTTTTGATAGAGCATTGGCTGCATTTTAACGGATTAAAAAGTTATCAGGAGGAACATACCCCAATCGCAGCACGAACAGGCAAGAAAGGTTTGCTATCACTCTCAAACGCCGATGGGAATCCATACAGTATATTGAAAAGCAGTGTCAATGCGACGGTAGGAACCGCAAGGCCGTCTCGCCTTAATAGTGGGAACATACTAAAAACGGCGGTCGTAATAAAAACTGATCCCTCCCATGCAAGCCCATCACTTTGTGCCAAAAGCATTGTTGCGGGCATCAGTGGAATTAAGATGGACTTTTCGTGGACTTGGAATGAAAAGAGGAAAAATGCCAGGGAGCCATTCAGCAATGCCAGTAATAATTTACGCGACGGGTTAGCGAGCGCAATTTTTGGAGGAGACAACTGAGAGTAGAAGAGATGTATCGAGGATGGGAGAACGGCCAAAAGAGTCGCTCCAATACTGAACGCCAAAATTTCAGCATCCCATTTGAACTCATCTTATTTCAGGCGCTCACCTTATGCGCACGAGGGATTCCGTCGTAAAAAGCACTTTCATTTTGATAACAATGCTTATGGCACACCAAAAGTTTGCCACCTTGTCCTCATAAAGGCCTCGCCCGACGGGGAAAATTCGGTGAATCACCTGCCCAACATCTTCAAAGGACCCCATAAATGGAGAAAACATCATTCCCATGGTAAGGAGGACGGCCATTCCCACAATTGTCAATTGCTTCAGTCTGAATAAAATTGAGTAATTGTCCTCCTCAACAACATTAAATTCTGCTTACCCGCTGATTGCGCCCGATCGCTTCGCAACACCGGCACATACTCCAAGCAAGTAGAAAAATACTGGCAACGCGTAATATAGAGCCATTTGCTTGAAACCCAGAGCCAGACAAAAGAACACACTGCCTAAAGCGTACTGCTTCTTAGCCATACAGACAACGAACCAGAGAGTGAAACCAAGCATGGCGGAGTTATATCTGCAGTCGAATGCGATAAGCTCATAATATCGCTTTCGACAGTCTGGGTAAACTCAACTGGAAATGGCCATGATCAATTAAAAGGAGGCCAGGTTGGATCAAAGCAAGCAGCAAAAGAGCATTCTTCGGCCAATGACGCTTGAAATTAGAATCTCTGACAGACATCTTGACAAGATTGTCTCACCTGCTCCGACCGTGTCTTGCTCTTTGAGCACATTTTACAGAACACCACAATCGCAGACATATTGACGATCAAGTCAGTAACGATTGCTGTGTATCGCATGAACATTTTCAAGTTCTTGTCTTCGTTTCCTCGCGATGCATCGAGGGCGACCCATGAAGGATTGATAGCGTTGGCACTTGTTGCAGAGACAGAAAATAGTCAGCGACATGAATTGTTTGTTGAGTATGAATGCAGCGCGCACATGTAGCCCAGAAGCAGTGAGTGATAGGCCGTGAGCGGCGGGTAGTCCAACCCCCAGTATTGTAAATCGTATCGATACCAGAGCTTTGTTGGCAATTGAGTCGTGATTTCGAGCCAATGGCGTTGGGCTTCAAAGTCACCGTACATGGGCGGCGAGTCGAGCCCTATTTCAGGGTAAGGTATTCATGTTGAAACTTCAAATCGATGAGCGAAAACTGGTTACCCGAGTATCCCCAGAGCGAGAGTGTCCAACGCAGAAGAAGCGCAACCAGCAGCGAAACGCGTACGGAAACGGATGTAAACGGAGTCGACGCGGGCTGTTCCGGCAGTGCGCTTGCCCCAAAAAGGTCCTTGTCCGTGTGCTTCTTCTTGCCCATGCCAAAAATATTTTAAACTGGGCAATCGTTTACTTTACGACGCTTTCTTTCTTTTTGTTTTTTCATCATAAAATCTTGCCAAATGGACAACGAAGCAGCACCCACCTCCCGACTGATGGTGCGCAACCTGCCACGCCATTTGACTCTTGAGCGACTGCGAGACCACTTTGCTCAGCGCGGTGCAGTCACTGACGTGAAGCTTGCGAAAGACAAGTGAGTTTGAAACCGTTGCCTTGAGCAAGTCAAAACGGCTGATCATTGGAGTGACATAGGGACGGAAATTCACGGCGATTCGGATTCATCGGATTCAAGACTGTCGCCGAAGCAACGGCCGCGATGAATCATTTCAAGAACACTTTCATCGATACCTCCAGGATCGAGGTCGTGTTTGCGAAACCGGTGTGTAGATACTCTTGCGGAACATAATTGTAGGTGTGCAAATGATCTGATGACTCTTATTTTGGTATCCGCAATCAGGTTGGCGATGTCTCTATCCCGCGTCCGTGGTCGAAACACGCTGAAGGATCATCTGCAAACGCTCGTGCCATCCAACGCCAACAAGATCGACAAAAGGAGATTGAAGAGCAGCAGCGTGAGAAGGAAGCTGCCGCTGAGTCAAAGAAGAAGCCTGCAAAAACAGTGCTTCACGAACTGAGGGATGCAACCACGCAGGACCCAAAATTCAAAGAATTTTTGGATGTCATGCGTCCTCGTGGGTCTGCGAAAGGGCGGACATGGGCAAACGACGATGATATCCCTTCGACTGGTGTGGATCCTCTTTGGGACCCAAATCCAGCTGTCAAGGCCCTTGTCAACGATGAGGATGATGCGGATTACCAAGATCTTAAATTGAAAGATGATGCTGCGAATGAGGAGGGTGAAGATCAGGAGCCTGAAGCTGATGCGGTCGCTCATAATTCTGCTCTATCGGACATTGATTATCTGCGATCCCGAATGAGAGCAAAACTGAACGACGATCTGTTTGGGCTGGAAGAGTCGGAAAGTGCAGCTGAACAAGAAATGGACGTTGACGAAGTGACCAAAGAATCTGATGAGGAGATGAATGAGGATGAAGAAGTCAACTCAGATGAAAAGCAAGTTCCCCACTCTGCTGAACCAGCAGCCCCAGTTAAAGAAACTGGCAAAGCGAAGATGGCGCAGCAAATCAAAGATATGTTTGCGGAACCCGAAGCAAAAGAAATCGAAAGCTCCAATATTCTGGAAGAAGACTTACCCGCTAGAGCTCTTCTCAAGGGAGAGGACGATATTCCACCTGCAGAAATCATTGCCGATACAGGACGGCTATTTGTCAAAAATCTGCCGTACACGTGCACAGTGGACGACTTGAAAGAGCTGTTTGGCAAGTACGGACCCTTGTCGGAGGTAACGTATATTTTCATGACCGCTCAATGAATTGAGGAGTTGACTTTCTCGCTGCTCCATCAAAAAAAGGTTCACATGTCAATTGACAAGGACACCAAAAAGCCGCGAGGCTATGCATTCATTCTCTACCTGCTGCCGGAACATGCCGTGAAAGCTTACACAACTTTGGACAGCTCGATTTTCCAAGGTCGTATCATTGAAATTTTACCAGGAAAGGAGAAGCCTCGTGCTCCAGAAGAAGATGAGACCCTTTTAAGCGCAGATGCCAGCTACAAGAAGAAATTGGAAGTGAAAAGGAAGAAGGAGGCCTCGAACGAGTACAGCTGGAACAGTCTATTTGTCAATGTGAGGTGTATTGGGATTCTGCTGGTTTTTGCAAAGATTTGATAGATTCGCTACTTCAGGGTGATGCTGTTGCCGAAGCCATGGCACGAAAATTAAATGTGAAAAAAAGCGATATCCTTGACCCATCATCGGAAAACATGGCCGTCCGACTTGCCTTGGCCGAAACAGATATTGTTAATGAAACCAAACAATACCTTGAAGAGGTCAGTCAACATTCAAATTTATGGATCCAGAGCTTAATCGCCATGACTGTTTAACAGGAAGGCATCGATTTGAACGCATTCCAAAGGAACAAAACTCGCTCAAACACAATTCTTCTGTGCAAGAATATTCCCGCCCACACCACCAGCTCTGACATTGAAGCACTTTTTGCTAAATTTGGCGCCCTTGGCCGAATCATTGTTCCACCCAGCGGAACCGTTGCCATGGTTGAATTTCTGGAACCCAACGAATGCAAAAGTGCATTCCGCAGACTTGCTTACACGAAATTCAAGACTCTTCCATTATTCTTGGAGTATGCACCCGTTGGCGCATTTAAAACTGCATTCAACAAAGACGCTGAAGCAATGCGAAAAGCTACTAAAGGAAGCGGAGCATCAGAAAACGATGCTGATGCCACTGAAGACTCCAACATGAATGAATCCACAGAATCAAAGCAAGTTGACATTGATTCGCGTGTTGCGAAAGCTGTCGCTGCAACGTCTGCTGCGAAATCCAAAAAATCCGACAAAAAAGAAGTGGTTGAAGAAACAATGACTTCATCAATGGACGATCCAGATGCCATGCCAGTCGCTACACTCTTTGTCAAAAATTTAAGCTTCGATACAACCGAAGACGGTTTGAGGAAAAAGTTTTCTCCTGTCGGTGGCTTGCGGTCTGTGCGTATTGCTACCAAACCGGACACAAAGAAAGGCGGCGGTGCATTGTTGAGCATGGGTTTTGGATTCTTGGAGTTTGACAGAAAAGAGGACGCTATCAAGGCTGTCAAGGCGTTACAAAATTCCGAGTTGGACGGACACAAGCTGCAACTCAAGTTCTCGAATGCCGCTGCAAAGGGAAAATCTGCGTCGGCCAGCGCAGGTGTGAAAAGAAATGGGACTTCCGAAGAGGAGGAAGTGAAGGTGACTGGGTCCAAATTGATCATCAGAAACATTCCATTCCAAGCAACAAAGAAAGATATCAAGCAGCTCTTTTCGTAAGATGAATCGTAGTTTGCTTCTCTCATCAGTACTCAACTAACAAGTTTCTCCTAAAATTCTCAACAGCACATTTGGGCAAGTCAAATCTGTTCGACTTCCTTCAAAGTTCGATGGCTCGCATCGTGGTTTCGGTTTCGTCGACTTTTTAACAAAGCAGGAAGCAAAGGCTGCGTTCAGCACGCTCGGATCAACTCACTTGTACGGTCGTCACCTTGTGATGGAATGGGCTGAGGACGAATCAAGTGTGGAAGCAATGAGAAACAAGACGGCAAAGAAGTTTACTAAAGATGGAGAAGGTGGAAGCAAGAGGAGAAAAGTGGTTCTTGGAAATGAGGATCCGGATGCAGATGCAACGTCTGATTAGTTTTGTTGTCAATGTTTGATTTTATTAAAAGTATGCACGGGCTGTTGAAAAGATAGAAAAAGGCGTGCCATATGTCTCGCGTGAATGTTAATCGTGATCAAGGTGGGTGAGTTTGGGACACTTTTTTCGACGTTCAAATTTGTTTTTTTTTAACAAGAATGTCTGCCGTGACCGTCACCAAGTCAAAGCCCTTCAGCGCAGAAACTGCGGAAAACGTAAGCGCAACCTTGCATTCCGTCCCGCAACTTCATTGTGCTGCATTCTCAATTGCTCCTGTACACTCCAACTCACCCGTTTTTTACCCTTCCCTTTCCTCAGCATGAAGGTTCGTGGTCGTTTGCAGTCTCATTCCTCCTCTGCTGAAACGTATCGAAGACAACTAAAAACCGAATGCACATCTATCGCAGATGTCGAAAAGATTTGGAGTGTGAAAGCCTTGCACCACGCCGAAACGTACTTCAAACTGATTTCCAGCATCGATGCCAAAAAGATGCGTCTTACAAAGTACGAACACTCGAGATCCTTTTCTAGGAATGATCAACTAAAAACGGACATATCCTCAACTGGCAATTTCAGGATCGACGATGACATTTACTGCGAATTCAAGGAAACCTTCCCTGAAATCGATGTGGAGAACTTGCAAGAGATTGACCAGTTCAAGTCGGATCAGGCCAAGGACAAGTGGAGAAACTGGATCCCCAAATTTGAAGCAAAAGTGCAGGATTTCAATTATGGAACTTTGCTCCGGAACCGGGCGGCGGAAGATTACGGACCTGACAATGCATTCTTTGGTGTGTATACCTTTATATTGTCTCTCATCTTGAAGGGTCGCTGTGTCTGATGGAGGTGTTTTTGCAGTGACTCGCATTCAGTTCCTTGCCGTCGAAATTGCGCGCAACAAGGAGGGATACAACAGCGTCCATTCGGCCAAGAAGTGAGTCTGGGTGAACATACTGTCCCCAAAAAACAAACAATAAAATGAAAGCGAAATTCAGCTTAATTGATGCCTTTCTTTCTTTTTTGTTCCATAAATTTAAAAATAAAATGCGAGTCAAGCGAGCCAAGAAGAACAAGAAGAACATGGGCGTCTATGTCCAGATCTTTGGATTCCGGGAGCCGTACCAGATGATCTGTATGTATCGTATGCATCAGACTGATGCCTGGTGTGCGTGTGTGGGAGCTGATCGTCGTTTGGTCTCGATGTTACAGTGGACGGCAACTTGATCCAAGTCGCATCCATGATGAAGATTGATACATGGACATCTCTTCCTAAAGTCCTGCAGGGACAAGTGCGATTATGTAAGAGGAGTCTGTCTTTGGCTGTGCAAGAATCTGTGTACTAAGCCGGTTGCGTGGTTGGCAGACACCACGAGCTGCATTATCAGCGAGCTGAGAGCCCTTGGCCCGGACTTTGGAGCGGCTGTATTGGCGGCAAAGAAGTTGGAGAGACGTCGTTGCAACCATGATAAACCCATTGGAGCGTCAGACTGCTTGAAATCTGTCGTAGGTAAGCTGATGAAAGAAGGCAGGCCTTACGTTTCCTTTTGTCGTGTTCTCTCTGATTCTGATATATTTCGTTCCTTTTGCACAGGCAGCGATAATAAGCACAAGTACGGAGTAGCAACACAGGATGGTGCACTTCGAAAACATTTGCGAGCGATCCCTGGAACCCCGCTGGTCTACATCAACAACGGCGTAGTCCTGCTGGAGCCACCATCCATCGAAACAGAGAGACGAATGAAAGAGGTGAGGAGTTCTGCCATACCTGGACATCCATTCATTCTGACACCTGGCTTTCGCAACCATTTTCAAACAGCTCGAAATTCAAAAGACTCTGCCAAAAAAGTTTGAAGAGCCGATTCTCAAGAAAATCAACCCCGACTCCAAAATTGCTGCCGAACCAGCACGTACATTCAAAAAGAAGCCTAAAGGGCCGAATCCATTATCCATGAAAAAGAAGAAGAAAGACGCGCCGCAGAAGGCAGCTGGGGCCGGCACTGGAGAGAAGCGAAAGCGTGAAAAGGCCGATGTCGATGGCGGTGAATGATGGCGAGAAACAATAAAGCCGTTGCATCAACGAAAAGCGGCGTCATGCACAATCTTGTGAAGAACCATCTCTAAAAGCTGGTATTAAGTATGTTTTTATTGCAGAAGAGGCCGATTGTGTGTATGTGTTGTTTTTTGGTCTAAGTTCACATGAGGTTCCTTGTCAAATTCCTATGTCCAGTTGCATAAATCCCAAGAGTCCCAAGAGGTCGCCTACACCGACAACTTGTCCCCAACTAGTGGCAACTTATCCGGGAGTCCAACTTCCTTCAGAATTCGTTGAGCGACTTGAAGTGGTGGGTGATTTGGGACTTCAAAAAAGACCCGACCATACGTTGGGTGTCCCTTCATATCAATGGCAACCACGTTGGCTGGGTTGCGGTAGAGATGGATCTCTGGCTTCCTGTCAAAGTGGTGGACTGTTGCGTTTGTGATGATACGAGCACTGTTGAGGCCCGTCTTGATTCCTTTTGCCCAGGTGTGGGCTTCTATTGGTTTGACGCGGACGGCGGAAATGTGCTCATAAGCGATGCTTATTTTCTTGTCTGCGAGAGGTGCGTGATGGGGGGGGGGGGGGGGGGGGTGTTGGATGTCAGTTGTTCAGGGGGCAGTCTCGAACGAGAAAGAGGGGGGGGAGGGTGTGCATGCATGCATGCATGGTACTCACTGCCGTTGAGGGCAAGCAGCCGCTCGGACGAGAAGGGCAGAATGGTCAGAGTGCCCTTGTTGAACTTGAGAAGCGGCATTTTGAGATAAGTGAAATAAAGATTACTAATCACAGATAACTATTTTATGTAAAAACAAGCGCGCAAAAGAGCAGCAACGCATGCACGAAATAGTATCCACTCCAGACAGGCAGACAGACAGACACACAAACAGACACACACACAGACAGACACTCGTCAACTGATCTCGCTAAAAAGAACCCCGCGATCCACCCAGTCCATCATCCTCCAGCATTCCGCCGCCGTTACTTGCACCTCCACCCACACTCATCACAACGCGTCCATTTTCAACAACTTCTCGCTTCTTTTCCCGCCCATCCACTCCAACAACGACCGTCTCAGTCCGCGTTCCGTTCGAATCCGTCGTTGTTGTCACTGTTGTTCTTTCTCCGTTCACAATCCGCGTCTGAGAACTCTGTGAGACAAAGTTTCCACCAGATCCACCGCCAAATCCACCGCTACTGCTACTACTGCTCGAAAATGAAGAGAATCCGCCACCAACAAACCCGCCGCCAGTACCTTGAGACGTGGAAGAAAAGCCGCCCCCAAAATCGTGCATCCCTCCCATTCCTTGGAACGGTGAAAACATGGAATGGCTGCCAAATGGGGAATTGAATTGGTTCATATTGCTGTTGCGGAACTGCTGTCGTGGGTGTTGTTGGTGCATAAATTGATGTTGTCGTTGATGTTGTTGTTGATGCTGTTGTTGATGCTGTTGCTGCTGGCGCGTCGAAAATGGATCTGCATGCATTTGCGCAAAGAATGCGTCTCCAAAAGGATCACGGCCGGCAAAGACTTCCCTGTTTTTGTGTGTTTTTTTTACGCAGTTTTCAAAATCAGTGATCATGTTTTGGTTGTTTTCAGTGTCGACACCACACAGTTGAAAAAACTCAACTCAAATAGTGATCGCGGATCGTGGAAAGCAAATCCTGAGGATCCAAACGGCGTATATCCAGGCCCACTTGACCTGCTCGCACCAGGAGACGCACGACCACCGGCACGCATTCCGCCACTCCCGTACGTGTCGTATTGTTGGCGCAAATTCGGCTGAAATTGATTTTGGGTGTCAAATTTGAGCCAGTATGAATGATAAGGAACGAGGTGAGTGTGCAAAAGTGAGTATGTTGGACATTTGTGTCAGAGGATCAAACCCTTGCAAAAACACGAGGAAACTCACATCTTTAAGAATTTCGTACGCTTCTGAGATGATACTGAATTGTATTTCTGCTGAGGCTTTTTCTTCGGGTTTGCACTTGTCGGGGTGGCACTGCAACGCAGCCTTGCGGTATGCTTTGTTGGTGTCAAAACGCAACAACCACGTCAGTTGGATGAAATTGTGGAATGGACGCGATCGCCGTTGTTTTACCTCGTTTGATTTCATCGTCAGTGGCCGTGCGACTCACGTTCAATGCTTTGTATGGGTCGTTGTTCATTTTTTTGAAAGTTTTTTTTTCGGTGAATTCGTTCAAGTTCGCTGACATTCTCCGCACATTCGGGCATCCACCATATGCTCAAACAAAAAATACCGTAAGCGATATTTTATATCCACACCACTATCCAAAGAACACACCCAAAAGAGAAACGAGCAAACAAACACACACACACAGACACAGGAAAATCAATCCCCTTTCAACATAAACTCGTTCGAGGAAGCCCTGCTCACACTTCCCAACTGCCGAAACGACGCGCCAGTCCCAAAGATACCACCACTACTTCCCGTTCGCACTCCTCTACCCCCAGCAGACAGCCGCTGCATTGCCAACGCATTCTGCTGCACCAACTGCAACTGCCTTCGGCTCATTCCTCCAATCCGTCCAACAAACATGTCACGCTTCAAAAGTCCCACTTCTGAATACATGTCTTCCGCATCACGCGTTGAAAACCCGCCGCTTCTCAGCACACGCAGAAACGTGTAAAATCGGGAGACACTATCAAGTCTATCAAAGCAGTTTTCGCAAATTGGAATCCATCCTTCAACGGCCCCCGTTGCGGCACCCGTGATTTCTGGTTTGGTTGAATTTGAAGTAGATTGCTGTTGCAGCTGTGTTTGCTGTTGTGCTGGATTATCACTGCCAATTTTGAAATGATGCTGCAGAGAGCCTTGCTTTCCACATGTGCTGCATCCACCCGTTGCAAGAAAGAATGTGGGGAGATTCGCAAGCGGGTCCGCGTTTGCTTTTGCTTCAGATATAGTCCATGAACTAACGCGTTCGACCATGCTTTTCGTGAATACGGCGTGGGATGGTGTCGCAGCAATTGCATTCACGGTGGCAAGGGCCGAAACTACTTCTGGACTTAATGGTTGAAGTGGAGTCGGCAATTCAGAGTTGGTTCTCGAACGTGGCATGGCACTAGGGATATATGGGATCGCAGTGGAAGCATCAGCTTTGGATGCTGTCGTTTCAGTTAGGTCCGTTCGTGCTGCAGAGACCAAAGCCAATCTATTTTTCAGTGCGTCTTTCAGAGTTTGGCTTATGGCCAGCCAGGCAGAGAATTGAAGTGGGGTCATTTCTTGAACAGTTAAAAGATCGGCTGAGATTGCATCCAGTAATTTTCGAGTGGACGTTCGAGGGTTTCCGCCAAAGCGCAACGTGGGAAGGATGTCATCTTCAATTACGTTTTTCAGGAACAGCAAATTGGGCAGTTTCGCCAATTTCGTGCTTGGAGCAAAAGCGACAAATTCTTTGAATTCAGCAAGCGCCATAGGGTCGGTAGGGTATTGAACTAGAGACGCATCGTCGGTTTCCGCTGGCGCCATGAAGTCTGGGCTTAAAGATGAATAGTCCTTCTCCATCACAATCTTGAGCTCTCGCAACAGAACTTGCTCTCGCTTCAGTGAGTTCCGCGTCTCTTCAAGTTTTACTCCCAACTGGGTTTCACGTTCCTGCAGGTTTGAATCAGCACGGTTATTCCCTCACAGTGTATGATGAATGCACGTACTTCTAATTCATGCCTTTGCCGAGTTTCGTCCTTGACCATATTATCCGCCTCTTCGAACAAACTTTTTGTCAATTCGTCGAGTTCCTGAGTTTGCATCAATTTAAGCCAATAACCAGCAATTAGTCAAAACAAGAAAAAGCGCGTCTCACTTGCTGCAGACCATCCCTGTCTCTCTCAACATCGCTGATTCTCGCCAGTTCATCTTTACACTTCTCATTGAGCACATTCAAATCGGCTTCATGCCGTTCGCACTCTTCCGCCAAAGCGTCAATCAAAACCGACAAGTCTTCGACACGAGCAAGCAAGTGGGCAGCCTCCATGGACTGCTCAACATCGTCGTCGACGGCCTTGTCGATCTGTGCGAGCGTGATGAGCAGCGCGTTGAGTGAGCGCAGATGCGCGTGCATGGCCTCGCGCAAGAGCGGCACAGGCACGGCGCACTTTGCACAGAGCGATGGATCCGTATCTGTTGCAACGAGCGGCGGTAGAGACGACACGGACTGAGAGACAGAGACAGGCACAGACACAGACACTGGCGGGAAGCACAGAGCGCATGCACACGAGGGAGACGGCGCCAGAATTATTGGGAGTGCTTTGTCGGTTACTGAATCGCTGCTTGATGTGACTCCTGCGTTGAGGGTCAGGGTTGTGACAAGGTCGTGTGCAATGTCGGATTGAGGAAGTGTCGCAGGCGGCGGCGCCCATTGGTCGAGATGCGAGTGCGACGGAGACACGGCATTCGGCGAGAAGGAAACTTCGCTCTGCTGTACAAGTCCGTTCGATACAATTCCGTCGAGGGGGCCCGGCACAACTGCGCTTGTTGCGATCGAAGCAATGACATCAGCCAGGGCATCCACGCTCTTGGGGCGCATCTTGCTGTGTATATATATGTTGTCTATTAGTTGCGTTCGCTTGCCCGCAGACTGTATGAGTGCTTACGTCGAGATGGCGCGCAGCCGCTTTCGGACCGTCTCCAATTCCTGGCTCATATGTTCGGTTGCTCCAGTTTTAAATTTACTTGAGATTTTAAACACAGGCAACGAGTTATGTGCACCACCAGTGTACTTTGTGACAACCTCTGGTTTGCAATAGGAAACTCCAAAAGAAGCACGCGTTCCGTCACAACCGCGACTTGCACCGTTGTTCAACTACCACCGCCACCACCACCCACGTCTGTGAATGCGGTTGCGACCATTGGTGAAAAGCTCGACAGCTACCGTCAATAAAAAGCACATCTCGCACTTTGCGCATGCGCATGCACGGATACAGTCCAACCAAACAAAGCAACGCGCTCGGGCCAGTCCGGGGCTTGACGGATTGCGCCACATGCCGAACACGGAAAAGACCGGAAGCTTAAATTCTTTCAAAAAAAGACCTCCGAACTCATGGTTCAACGATGGACCCTCTGCAGAGGGGCGTGCAATGTCTCGCTGCGAGCGCCGGGGCCAGTGCTAGCGCCAGCGCATGCCAATGCCCGCTCCTGCCGCTTCCGCCAAGGCTGCGACACAGCAGCATAGCATCAGAGACAGTCACTCTCGTCGGTCTCTCGCAGCGTCTCTTCCAGTCGCCAGTGTTTGAGACGGGCCCCTGGGCATGCCATCCGTAATTGCACTTTACACCGAAATTTGCAGTGGAGTGCTTTATTTAAAATCCTTGTTTCGCATTTTTTTGCCGTCATCCTCTCAGGTGGCTGTTAAACAGTTTAAAATATTAAGACGCCATATCCAGCAGCAAAGCAACGCCCACGCCCTGCCAGCCAGCCAACCACACACCCACGACCACACCCCCACCCCAATCATCCATCCATCGCACCGTTTACATTCCGATAAATGCCGCATCTGGACTTTGACCACATCAATCAAACCCTGGTTGTCTCCCTCTCAACAGCGGAAACCTTCCTTGCCTTGTTTGGCACCATCGTCATCCCTTTCAGCCAAATACGAAGTGTACGGGCGCTTCCGGGAGAAGCCTATTCGCATTTCAAGGGTATGGGCGTCTATATCCCAGGGGTCATGAACTTTGGTGGGTTTCTCCTGCCCCTTGTTTTTTGCCAAACTCATATCTTGCCGTAACACTGACCTCATTGCATGGCCTCTTGACAACTTTATAGCGACTCTGAATCGGACAATGAATGGCAAACCAGAGATCTATTTGTACTCATCACCGTTAAAGACGGTTGGCATTGACTTGGCGGGGCATTCCCACTTTGAAAAGGTGTTTATAGAAGTACCCGATTTGACGCCGCAACAGGTGGTGCAGCTGATAATGGAAGAGGCTGGATTAAGCGATCCGAAGAAGGAAGCTTGAGCTGCGGTCGTTGGCCACGATTTTTTTAACTGTATATTCATATTGTTTTTTCGCCCTCTTTTTTTTTTTTTTTTGTTCAACTCCGGAGCTGACGGGTAACTCCCACTACTCGCGACGGATGCGGCTGAGGTTGACAAAATAAATTATCCTTAAATATTTCGATTTGAGACCCGCTTGTGTGTCAATCAGTGCCCTCCAATCGGGTTCAGCGTCACCCGTGCCTAGTACGATCAGTTTTCTGTAAAGGATACAGCACTGAAAGCTTGCTTGTCTCGATGCATTCGACGTCAACATTCCTTGTTTTCAAGGCAGAAAACGTTGTTCCAGAGAAACGGATTTCAAATCCGGTTCATGCGACTTGTGGTGTCACCTTGGTTGCAAAAAACCAGCGCAACTGTTCGCACACTGACGATCGGGGATCCTTATCCCTCAATAAAGAAACTACTGTAAATTGCAACATCATCTGAATTGTTCAAGAAAAACAGTGACTGCAACCGCAATACATCATGAGGCTCTCAGGCAGAATCCCGTTTAAAAATTTTTTTTTTTACAACACTCCGCACCTCCAAACGCCCAATTTTTCTTTTCTTTTCACCGTCCTAAATGACGCTCAAGCATCCCACGAATGACACCTTCTCGCCCAGGTCCATTCCGTGCTCCAACTTCCTCATACAACGAATTCACGAGCCCTTCACTCCGCTTCCCAAGCGCTACTGTACAGCTAAAAGCACTTTTCCGCACATGCATGTTTCCCGATCCCAAGCCAGATGCAATGAACCCAATCACGCGTTTCCAGCTTTCACTATCTGATTGAAAGTTTTCAAGGGTTTCGATTGCGTATCCTGCCAGCTCGAAACACATGGTGGGTCTAAGAGAGAGATTCACGAGTAATGGATGTTCCAAGCAATCCGCAGCCGTTTTGAGTAACAGCTCTGGCGCGTAAAATTTTTTCAAGATGGAAAGGATTGAATCCAGTTCAAATTCCAGTTCCAGATATTCTTCACTTGACACCTGACAGTCAATCATAATTAAATTACAGCATTTCAAAGAAATGAAAAAAGAACAAACACTTACATAGGACTTGCTGTCAAAACAAAGCAGTGCAAGGAGAATCTCGGATAGTCTCGATTTCATATCATACGTTTGGACAATGTTCTTTAAAATTAGAACTGTGTTTTTGGTGGCACGGATATCCGACTGCAAAAAAATTTCTGTCAAGGTCAGAACCATTCCCACTCCACACAAAAAGTATAGCAACTCACAGCCTCGTCTCCAAGAGCACGCGCATATACAAAAACCTTTTCCAAAATTTGACTCAATTCTTTCCTCACAAACGCAGCATTGTTGCCGTCAAACACAAACAGCTTAAGTTCTTCCATTGACGATTTTAACGCTCTTTGGAATCGCGTGTCTGGATCCTCTTGAGGTTCACTAAATGGCCGAATGTATTCGCTTGGATCTGGACGATGCTTGAGAAGCTGTTCTCCAGCTTTACTTGTTGCTGAATTTGGCGCACGGAGCAAAGATTGAGGAGCAGGAGGAGGTGGCAGTGGTGGTGGAGTCATTGCCGCCATTTCAGAATCATTAAGGTTAACAGGCGAAGTTAACCGCCCATTACGATGAAATCGTTTCAAGGGAGTCACTTGACCCGGTGATTCCACTGGAGATCGGCTGTTGCTGGAAAAATTGGTGGTACGTGTCATGTTCGGTGATAGCGCTTTTGATTGACGTGAATGAGGTCGACTCATGACAGGAATTCGGCCAATGTTGAGGGAGGGCGAGGGTAATTTAGACGCTAGTGATGCTACGCGAGGGACGGTATTGGTCATGAGAGGGATGCCACTTCTTGCAACCATTTTCGACGCGGAAGCTGAAATTCGATCGCTTCGAGTGCCAAAACTACTGACTGATCGAGTTATTGTAGGTGTGAGTATCGGACTTTTTACTGATCGGTTGGTTGAAGTCTTGACATTTCGCTCATCTTGAAATCGTGCTTTTGGTGATACTTTCACAGTCGATGATTTGATGACTCCCGAGATAGCAGTGCGCTGATAATAGAGTTGTTGAGTATTACAGATAGGGAAAATGAGTTTTGCTACCTCATTTTCCGCTTCTCCTCCAAACAGTTCCCTTTTCTGATGAAACGTCAAATGCTCAGGGTCTCGGACGTTTCTTTGAGCTTCCAATGATTGTGATTCAAAATCGTCTTCACGGCCATATATTGACATGGACGTTGCCGCACGAGAGCGCGGTGTTTTGGAGGCCACAGAGTTTGGAGAAGTTGTGCCAAATCTGAAGTGAGACAAGTGAACTGAAGGGGATGTTTGTCCGACTGAATAAATCGCACCAGGTGTAGAAATGCCCGCGGCAACCTGCAGGAACAAAATCATCATAGTGGCGGAGATTAGAGAGGCACATTTCGATAACGCGAAACAAAGCAAAACCTTCTTTGCGGCTTCCAATTCTTTCCCGGAATATGCAATATCCGAGGTATGAAATAATGCATTGACAGCCTTCTTTTCAGCTGGTTTCGCTGCAGCCCAGCATGTGAAAAATGCGTCCGCCGAAAATGAATAGAGTGCGGATAGGCACACCTTCACGCTCTTTTGGATTATGGCGTCTGCATCAGACACTTGCGAAACAATACGCGTCATGTATAACTTCATACCTAGACATTATGAATGGGTCAATCACAACCTCTTGATCCATACCAAAACCTCAAAAGAAAGTCAAACTCACTTGTTGGCTTGTTCAAAACAGCATGCCATTCATCATCACTCAACTCTGCCAACATTGCCAGACAACCACCTCTCACTTTCACAACCTTCACAAACTCAGGATGATTCAACGCATGCACACATGCAACAGCACATGCGTCAACCCCAAACTTTTCCACAAGACCCACAATAAGACCTTGTCCCAATTCCAACAATGGTGCCTTCGTTTTCGCGGGTTGATAGAACACAAGCGCTGCGATGCGAGGAATCACAGTTTCCACCATTTCCATTGCTGCATATGAGCCATCAAACAGAGCAACTATTCCCTGCAATGAAGCAATTGCGCATTTGTGATTATTATCATTCAGGCCTGAGAGGAGAATTGAACAGTATCTGGAGGCTTTCATTCTCATATCTGAGGCGAGCGACGCGGGTACAGCTGCAGCCGACGCAGATGACATGTGCAAAGATATCGATTCCAATGCTTTGTAACGGGTTGACCAGTCACTGCTCTTCAATTTAGTTGTAATGTCCGCAAGATCGATGTTTTCAGGTTTCCGCGACAGGCTGGCACTTTTCGCAAGGAGTGAGTTCGCCTTTTGAGGAATTTTTGATTCCTTTTGGCTTGTAGTAGATGAGGATGCTGATGGTGCTATTGCCGATGAAGTTGCTGTTGCTGCGGTGGCGGCAGCTCGGATTGGTGCCGAAGAATGCTCCTGAGATACAACGCGGGAGGCATGTTCTGCTGACGGTGCCACCATAGCAGCTGGAACACGCATAGCTTTGGGCATGGTATGCAAAATTGCTGCACTTTTTTCAGGAACGGCCAGGGCAGATTTTCCCTCCCTCAAGATACGTTGGGCACCTCCCAAATGATCTAAAAGGTGATTTATTTGTGGCTGTGAAGGCGCAGGTTCTCCTGCATGTTCTTGTGTTTAGATTTTCGCAAATGACGATTGGGCTTGTCAGGAACACTCACGAAAAGGTTGGGTAACCAAAAGCCGCCTCGCTCCCACAAGTGCATTTGAAAAGGCGTCGCTTTCAGTTAGCCGAATCGACTGCTGCTTCGGTACATCACGGATAGATGGCTGCTTCAATGACAAAAGTGGCTGCCGAGTGGCCAGCTTTGCTGAACCTGCATCATCACCTTCGAGAGAGAAAGACGGCGTTTCGGAATCCAAAGAGTGACCTTCTTCCTCGTCTGCGAAATCCGCACCGCGAGCATAGCTGTCAGGTGTTGCAGAGGATGCACGCGACATTGACTGCGAACGAATCAAGTTTGCGGATGTCGAGCTGGACGCAGTAGGAACGCGAGGTCGCAATAGAGTTTTTCGGGTGATTGTTGAAGATATGGAACTGTTGGTGCTTCCTGTTTTCGACACTTTGAGGTATTTCGCAGTCACATCTGGGAGCGACGCAATGAATCTGGATGTACGACGGTTGAGGAATATGATCTTCCTTTGCATGATGATTACAAACCTTTCCAGTCGAGACGGAAAACGGTCTTTATAGCTGTCAAATGCCGTTCGAATTAACCCACGCACTTCTGGGGCAGAATCCACAGTGCCGCTTTTGATTGCGTTTTCGACAGATTCTACGTATTTATCAAGCTTGGAAGTGGCAGTCGATGATTCGAGCACTCGATTAAGGCATTCGGCTGCGCAAATTCGAAGGGACTTTGAAGGAGATGGCAAGACGACATGTTCGGCCAGCATTGGGAGAATTGAAGGAACGCCCGAGTTATCGATGATCGTCATAAGGGCGGAAGTTGCGCATGTCACAATGACCTGCAGAGAAAGGTGTGTTGAGTGGGGAAGTGAGGGTGGAAGAAAACCAAAAGAAGGGCAGTGAATCGGTCAAGGGCAATCGCAAGACAAAAACACGGTGACGAACGCACCTTATTAGACCTTGTAGACAATCGAATCAGTGCGGGAAGAAGAAAGTCAGCGAGACCGTCGAATCTGTCAAGGAGTGACACTGAAAGCACTTCGCAGAGCGTCAACGCCGTGCGAGCAAGTCTCGTTCTGTCCGTGTTAAGCTGCATGAAAGAAGTGACCATACAAAGATGATGGTAAGAAACGGTTAAACAAGGACGATGGACCATGAAGGTGGAAAATCATTGCTCACCGCATCCAGCAGTGGCTGCTTCAGCCGCCGCATGCATGTAACAAACCCAGGGTGATGCGCACTTCCTCTTGACACTGCTGAAAGTCGCGCCAATGCATCGTCTCTGGCCGTCCAGGTCTCTTCGCTTTCCTTCACTGCAAACACGTTCGCAACTTTATCCACCTCGGCTTCCACCCCGCCCATTTCTAGCTGCTCGATATGCGTTAGTTTCTGATGGCCTATTTGCAAGGAATGCCTCCAACCTGAACAACTTGCGGTGCTGGTGCCATTCTTTCTCGTTGCTGGATTTTAATTCCCCTTTCTTTCGGATCTTTCGGACTGAAATGTCTGCTTCCCCCACTTCCTAGCATGTCCCTTTTCCTCGCCAAACGATCACCGTAGTGTTACAACCAGGTATTGAACTGAAGAATCATCAGACAACGCATTTCCCATCGAGTAAATTCTTTATTTTCCGGCATCCACTGGCTTTGCGCATTTGCGATTCTCAACAACCTGCGCGGAAAATACACCATCAGTTGCTTATCATGGCATTTTAACGTGATGGAGGGCTGAGAAGATTCATACCTTGGTTTTGGGGCACACCATTTCTTCCCATGAGATTGGAATCATCGTGGCACCTAAGAATTCGGCAACGACGATGAGAAACAGCTGAGGATTCAAAAAAAAAACCACAAATACCAGCAGGACTCGTCGCGAGAATCACCCCCAACTCATTTTTCGCGGTAGAAAGATAATACGAGCGTGAATCACCAAGCGATATAACTTCGGCACTGTAAGAGAAATTCTGCTGATGAGCTCGCGCAATTCAACGGAAAAGAAAAACACACCGAACGATGTCGCCGGGTCGGAAGCTATTGTAAATCTGAACTTTGTCCCTTTCTGTAGCACGAACATCTTGCACCCGGATGACGCCTTGAAAGTTGTCGGCGCAAGGAGTCTCTCCCACAACCATAATGCTCAGTGTAGCCATGCGCGGATTCACACGCAGTACTTTTCCAGTGACGATTGAAGAAACTTCAGGGATAGACGCTGCCATATTCCGTTTGCTTTTGGGTACAACTTGAATGATGGGACGCTGAAGAAGAATTCAGACCGGCGAAACAGCCACGACAAGAGGCAGCAGTATAACGTACTTCTCCATCCGATTCGCTGGGGGTCGTTGTTACAGTGCCGACAACCGCTGCGTAAATATGATCTCCGATTTCGACAGTGCCGTGCGAAGCTGAAACCGAGCCAACTGCTTAGCGCTGTTCATTCTGCTCAATGCTATCAGACATCATCGTACCAATAAACTCGCCGTTCAGCCCCAGTCGCTCTCCAGGTGTCACAATTGCCATGCCAAATATTTTACGAAAAAACGTAAAAGCAAAGAAGCGTTGGAAACATTCGTCAAATATGGCCAAGAGATCTGCTTCACGCGAACCAGCGGGCTCACCCACCCTCGACAGCAGTGCCGATTCCAATCGAAACCAGCAGAAAGAAAGCCAGTCCCCATCTCGCATCATATCTCAGCGGATTCTCGAGACAGTCTTCCTCTACTTCGAAGGAACAAACCG
This sequence comes from Chytriomyces cf. hyalinus JEL632, assembly GCA_025435555.1. NCBI lineage: Eukaryota > Fungi > Chytridiomycota > Chytridiomycetes > Chytridiales > Chytriomycetaceae > Chytriomyces > Chytriomyces cf. hyalinus JEL632. The sequence goes on along the minus strand of JAIWWG010000150.1, from coordinate 26,035 downwards.
CAATAGCCAGCAGCTTCTCCTGTCTCGCTCTGAGGAATCATTATCGGAGAGCGAAGAAGATTTGGATCACGTCGATGTCGACGGAGACGAAATCGGCCTTTCTTCTGCGGCTATATCCAGTGTGGACCGGGAAATTCTCGTGGACGCGCTTGGTGGTTTAGGACTTGTGGACTTGGCCAAGATTTATCAAGTGTCTGCTGTGGTCACTCCCAAAAGGAAGATATGGATTATATTGCTGGGGAATCACAGTGCTGGCAAATCATCGTTCATAAATTGGTGAGACCCTGTCTCTCATTTTTCACCACATATGTTCCCGATTAACACCTCGGCACTGTTTGCTCAGGTACATCGATTACCCTGTCCAGAAAACTTCTGTAGCAATCGAAACCACATCATTTACTCTCATCACGTCTGGTAAAAGCCGTGAGACTTTTGGGGGTCCTGCAACAATACAACTCTTCAGTGCGCTGAAAGGAATCAGTGAAATGAAAGGCGTCATGCCGTCATTGGCAACTGAGATTGTTCCGTCGAAACATCGGAACTTTGACTTGATCACGTTCATTGACACACCGGGACTTGTGGACGGCGGCGTTAAATACCCATTTGATCCAGAAAAGGTCTTAACGCGGCTCGTTGATGAAGCGGACCTGGTGAGATAGTTATTCTCTCAGTTTTCAATTGAGATGATGTGGTGAACATATTCGCTGTTGCAAAAGGTGTTCACGTTTTTCGATCCGATTGGCCAAGCCCTTTGTTCCAGAACCATGAACGTCGTCGAGTCCATATGTCAATCACAAGGACACAAAATCCATTTTTACCTCTCGAAAGCAGATACTGTAAGTTCATATCTATCCTTCCAGCTTCATGACAAAACGCATCAGGCAGCTCATTGCCAAAAATAATACCCTGCAGATTCCCGACGAAAGCGACCGTCAACGAGTGCTCATTCAAATCGCGCAAAGTCTGACGCACAGAATCCAAGATCGACAGTTCTCGCTGGACATACCACCAATTTACATTCCCTCTGCTGCCATAGATCAAGTATCTGTGAGAAATCACATGAATGGGGTGCTTGCAACCATCGACTCCACCATCGCGCAGGGCGTTCAGAAATCGTTGGGTGCCCTCAAACGCGACTGTGAGAGCATATCAAAAGCAATTCGTGAGAGATTGAATGCAGACGCGGCGACAAAAAGGTTCAATAAACGGGACATTGGCAGAGTATGTTGCTTTACTGGGTTTTCCAAAATCGAGTGCTCCCTAATTGCTATTTTTTTGCGGGCAACAGGGCTTCTTCTTACTCGTCGCCGCACTTGGCCCGATTCTTATGTTTGTGCTCGTTGGGCTTCACAGAGCGTTAAAAATGGTTGAAAAGCAGAATGGTGCAGAGGCGCTTGGGATTGGAGGGGAACTTCTCCTCAACACCCTCATTATATTAGACACCTTTGTCGGTAATCTGACATGGGGCAACATTGGCTATATGGTGGTAGCATCAGGGATCGCGTTTTTTCTTTGGTGGTTTTTCATCAAGAAGCGAAAGACGTTGACGGCGGCGGAGCTCGAAGTGATGCGTGAGCATTTGAAGGCTGTATCGGAGGTGCTACCTAAGAGGCACGAAGATTTATACGCTGAATATTTTGAAGCTCATGTTTCCAAATAAATCCACTTAACTTCGGGGATGTCCGACGTGAAAAGACAGCTGATTACGATAATCACAATGTACAGTGCTGCGCATATCGTGGAGGATGTCGAAGATGCTGCACTTCGGGTCAGCGACTTGTGATGTGATACATTGACCCTTGAAAAAGTTTTAAGAAATGGAAGACGAGCAAAAGAAGAGCTTCCTGGACGTGATCCGCGCAAGACACGCACAGCGCCAGGACGTGTGGCGCAGAATGGAAAACGGGGAGCCAATCAATGTGAATGCGGAATTGGCCGATGCTGTTGAAGTCGGCAACACGGCAACCACTGAGGACTCGGCCGTCACCGAGGGATGGATGGACCAGAGCAAATACTCGCCGTCTGATCTGGCGTATTTAAAGGGCCAAGACACAGTGCATGCATCAAAGACAAAGCGGGGCACGGGCTGTGTTTTTGAAGCAGAGTCCACCCAATTGAAAACCACCCTGAAAAACGACCATTCAGAAAACTTTGTCGTCACCGAGAAACGGCCCCAAAACTACGTGCGTGACAGCGACCCAGCCACGCGATTCGATGAATATCCGAAACTGAATGCCCTGTTTACTCTCAAACGAAACTTGGTCCTTCAAAGCGCTACCCCCGCACGCTACGCTAAGCTGGATCTTTGGAAGTTTGACTTGAGAAACTTGGGCTCGCAGTTTGATGTCATTCTGATGGATCCACCGTTGTTTGAATATGCGGCAAGGTCCGAGGAGACATTTGACAGGGAGTTTCGCGATGCGCCGGAAGGATGTCCGCCCGACATGAAGCGTGTGTGGGGGTGGGATGATATTGCGAGCATGAATGTGCAGGATATTGCGGCGCCTCGATCCTTCATTTTTATTTGGATTGGCGACGGTGATGGCCTTGAGCGTGGTCGTGATTTGTTGGCAAAATGGGGATACCGCAGGGCAGAGGATATTGTCTGGGCGAAAACAAACAAGGCAGTCAAGGTACGGAAGTTATGATTTCCCTTCATTATCGCCTCAAAATGTTTTGGAATTAACCCCTCACGCGTTTAAGGGATCGTATCAAGTGGGTCCCTTCCCGGTCCTTCAACGCCAAAAAGAGCACTGTCTAGTGGGAATCAAAGGAACGCTGCGCAGATCATCCGACACGCATTTCATTCATTGTAACGTCGATACCGACATTATCATCAGTGACGAGCCAGCGAACGGAGACACAGCTAAGCCCGAAGAGCTGTACACGATCATTGAAAATTTTTGCTTGGGAAAACGACGGCTTGAGCTTTTCGGACGGGACCATAACATACGGAACGGATGGTTGACTGTGGGCGCTTCAATTTCGAATTCAAACTACGTGCGCGATGAATACGTGAGCTGGTTTCGGAATGCCGCGTTGGTCCCATTTAACCACGGTAAATGCTGAATTTCAGTGGGTTCCAAGTTGCTGGCAGCTTACATTCTCAAAACAGAAATCGAAACATTGCGCCCAAAATCACCCCCGCCACGCGCAAAGAGATTTTGAGGCATCGCTGAAGGTCTTATTAGCTGTCCGAGAAGCAATTGTCATTTTTGTTGATCAAGTATTCCAGCGAAATCTTTACTGCGCTATAAAATTCACAAGATATATTTGAAGAATCAATGCTTTTCATTGCTGGCAGCTTGTCGGATATACTCGACGATTGCACGAACAGGACGGCCTGTCATTCCACGAGCCAAAATCCCGTGGCTTCCAGTTTGCTGCATGACTCCAGCAATATCTAGGTTTGGAAAAAATTGGGAAACCGAACGAAATCAGACCTCCAGGTGAGAAAACGTCCGAAAACAGCTTACCAATATGAGCAAATTCGACACCCTCCTCGACAAACTCCTGCAAAAACACTGCGGCTGTGCAGCTTCCTGCACTTCGTCCTCCAACATTTTTCAGATCCGCCACATTGCTCTTGATTTGATGTTTATAAGCATTAACATCCATAGGCATCCGCCATACCCCTTCACCGGCTATTTTGGATGCAGCATCAAGCGAATTCCATAGTTCATCACTGGTGGTGAAAACACCGGCGTAGGGATAACCAAGAGCCACATCAATTGCACCAGTCAGAGTTGAAAGTTCAATCAAAGTTTTAGGAGTGTAAGTTTTGCATGCATAATTGATCGCGTCTCCTAGAATAAGTCTGTGGAACAATGCAACACATGCTTAGATCCAAACAGAAATTGCGTGGGCGAACTAGACAAGCCAAATCTTCGAACCTGCCTTCAGCGTCCGTGTTATCCACTTCCACACTTTTGCCGTTGATACCTACAACGACATCACCTGGTTTCGTCGCTGTGCCGCTCGGCATATTTTCAGTCAAAGGAATGCACGCAACAACATTGACAGGAAGTCTCAGTTTCGCAATCGCCTCCATCACGCCCAACACAACGGCAGCTCCGCCCATGTCTCCTTTCATTGCAGCCATATCATTTGATGGCTTGATGCTGATGCCCCCCGAATCGAAAGTCACACCCTTCCCAACAAGAGCAATTGGAGTGACATCAGGCTGCGGGGTGTATTTGATTTCAAGGAAACGAGGTGGTTCCACACTTCCGCGAGATACGCTCAGGAACATGCCCATTTTTTGAGATTCGATCCAGTCTTTGTCTCGAATCGTTACAGTTGTGTTTGGCAAATTCTGAAGCAAATTGCTGGCGCGCTCTGAAAAGATTTTGGGAGTCATGAGATTTGCCGGAGTTTCCATCAGATGGCGCGCCGTGTTTTGAGCTGTTTTTCAATTGATAAGTTAGTTTCCATTCACAATTGACCAAAAAACGAGACGCAAGAACCTGAGGCGCAGATGACACCTTCGAGCCAGGCGTTTGCAGTCTCTGCAGATGCTCCTGGGGCGTATAGAATGGATGATATTTCTGCAGTCTTGGTCTTTTTGTTGTTGTTGTAGGCATATGAAGTGAGGACGGCTCCCTCGGCGGCAGCTTGCGCACAGCCCAAAAATGGCTGTACAGCAACTCTGAAGCTGACGTTTTTGTTCAAGTTTCGAATTGCGTTGATACCAGCAGCCGCCTGTTGTGGGGTTGAGAAATGTGTCCCAAATCAAAATGCGCGATAAAAGAACAGAACGTACCGCAGTTCTCGCTGCCGCATTCTTCTCTGCGACCCCGACAGCCTCTGGGCCCAGGGCCACAACAGCAACAAGGGTCGCCTTAGCGTCGTCCTTCTCGTCGACATTGCAGACAACGACCCTCGTGTTGCCTTTTGTCCGTGCGTCAAAATGGGTCGCCGCCAGCGCCGAAGAGATTCTGCCACTGACGCGTGGGTGTTGTGCAACATGCGCCACATCGCCGTCGATCGCAGCGCCAAGTCCGCCTTGCGCGCTTTTTTCCCAGCGTGCGCCAATCACAATTGCGTCTGGCGCCTGGGCCTTAAGACCCGCTTTGACTCCCGTCGAAAGCCCGCTTGTCGACACTCCTCGCATGTGCATCATCTTCAGCATCGTTTCGGTTTCCTTTGCCTTTTTTATGATAAATACTTCTGTTATTCTTTGACTCAGAAAGACTTCCCTTGACTGCAAAATTCCTGTCGGATCGGATGTGTATTTATTTAAGTGGTTGATGGTCGAATCACTCCCCTCCCATCATGCCGCGAGACATTTTTTTGGCGTGCTGGTTACGGCGTGAATGATTTCCTCTGCCCCCACGCGACCCACCTCGGCCCCCACCACGGCCACCTCGGCCACCCCGACTCGATGGATTAATGCCTTCAGTTTTTGTCCCATTTTCTTCTTCATCCGATTCGGATGATTCGTTATCGTCCTCGTTTTCCGCCCGATTCTTGTTTTGTGGAACCGGATCAGCATCCCGTCGGTTCCCTTTGAATTCGTTTTGCTCAGCCATTCTTCTTTGCTGACGAGGCTGCAAACAAAAACAACAATCAATCATATTTTCAAAAGGTTGGCAAAAACAGATATGAGACGAGAAACTTACATCACGAAGATACATTTTGTACCATCCCTCAATCATCTCATCACTCCACCCAAGTCTGGCTTTGAGCCGCTGTCTTGCAACCCCTTTCCGTGCAGATCCTTCCAAAACAGACTTTCCGCTTCCAACAGCCAGCGCATATAATTCTTGCTCAATAAGATCTGTTCCAGAACTTGCTGCCCATGCAGTAGGTTGCTGCTTGGAATCTCCTCCAACTGATTCAACAGCACGCGCCTTCGCTACTCGGGCGTTGGCAGTATTTGTACCCTCTTCAGTCTCATCGAGCATTCGTAATTCAACCGTGCCCGCCAATTTGATGTCAGTGGAATCATACGAATCATCGTATTCATCATCGTAGATTCGCTGTTCGTTCAACTGTTGCGCTTGAAGTTCGCGCGCGTATTCTTCTTCTTCCCGGACAGTGCTTGCATGAAGGGCAAGAATTGCATCCTTTTGGCTTGGCTCTTTGGTGTCCAGAATCGATGCTGCAGTTTTTCTAATGCAGTGAAAGACAATAATCAGCAAACAACCGAGCGGGGAAATACACCCGAACTCAACTCTTTTTTTCCCCAGATGACTTTAGCCGCATCAACTTTCTTCGAGGCGCCGAAAACGTCAAACTCATCATTGTCAAACACGTTTTTGCGGCTCGACAGTATGCTTGATTCGTTTTGAACCAAGGATGGCCAAGATTCTGCAGATTTTGATGTTTTATGGCCGCTTGCTGTTTTGCGAGCACCAGTTCGTGCAGGTGGAGCACTTCGAGGCATTGATCGATCCAGTTTCTCGACTTGCTGCGGGAAATCACCTTCAATGACTTTCATAATCACCATCTCGGCATCATTGTTCAAGGCAACCAAACAAGCCTCAATGAACCCTTCTCCCAACTCCGGAAACAAGTCATGCACTTGAGAAATCAATATTGTCCGATGGATGTAGCCATCATCCATATCGGGCATATCAGCCTGGACAAAATAAAATTAAAGAAAGTCACGGGAGACTGAAAACTAGAGCGCGAAGAGATTACCTCTTGGCCAGAACTTTTGTTCTTCAAAGCGCCCTTCTTTTTCTTTCCAGCTTTCGCCGTTTTCCTCGTTGCAAACTCTTCTGCCCGCTGAATTCGTTCAGCTATCCGCTGCTGCCTTGCGACAGAATTCCCGCTAAACGCCAACATTTGCTCCAAACTCACAATCAAAAACTCTAATCGCGCATCATCCCAGCCAGAAATACCCGTCATCAGAAGTTTCACCTGTTTCAAACGATCCGACACTCCGGTTTCAACTTCAAAGTCCACCAAAAGCGGTGCAGTAGAGGTAAGGAATTTTGAGGGTGAATCGATTGGGGAAGCGTCCAGAAGCATGAGGAGTGTGTTGCATAGTTTTTCAACCAATAAAGTTTGAGATTCCGGATTGGATTGCGGAAGTCTTGGAAGTGGGGTTACACGTTCTATGGAGGTTTCCGGTGTTGGGTCCACCATCAATGGATTGAAGAATGAGATTGAGAGAAGTGCATCGATCAACGAAAGAACGGCGAGCTTCAGATTGCGATGTATAGCCGCCAATTTCGGGTCCATCGACGATGATAATACGCCCAATTCTTCCATGGATGCAACGGGAGTATCATCTGCCGACTGAGGCAAACTTTTCGAAGCAGCGTGAATATTGACGATGCCATAAACCCCAACCAGTGCAGCGAAAAACTCGTCCGATGATACAAACTTATCTGAGAATTGTGTGGATGAGCAGCTGGACGCCAGCACCAAGCCTTCAAACTGCAGCACAGCATCTGTCAGCATGCCTAGATCCTGCATCATCTGCACATCCTCTTTCGCAAGCGACGCGTCGTTGTTGGCCGAAGAACCCGACCCAGACGCAGCGGATTTCCCCTTTCCTTTACCCTTGCCGCTGCTTGCAGCATCGACAGACTTTTCAATGCGCTTTTGAATGCCACGCACACAATCGATGAAGACGCTTTTGGCATACTCGACATCCTCCCAAAACACAGTCGAGCCACTGCCAGCAGCAGCAATCCATTGATCCCACAGTGTTCCCATCAACGCCAGATTCGTGTGCGCATAGACCCTGCATACAGTCATACGCAGAGGCAGATCCAAGGAGTCACTTGCTTCAATCCACACACGCTGCACGCATTGCAGTGCCTTGCGAACAAGCTTCGTTTCGAGCCGCATCACAAACGAACTTTCAGCTGACTCAGCCGAATGCTCGAACCCGGCAAACAGTGGTTGAGACGCAGTCACGCGTGGCGCAACTGCATGCAAGTAGTGGTCAAGCCAAGGAACAACTTGGGCAGCGGTTCCTGCAAATTCGCTGTTTGAGAGTGCCAGTAATGCAGACATTTGGGCAAGTGTCATCTGGAGCAGTTGGATGCGTTCTTGTGGAGAGAGAACAGGTTCGGCTGCTTCTCCAGCATCTGACTTGACGGTGGCCGTTGGTTCAAGGTATGGGAGCAGCGATGGAACTGCCATTTGAGTATATTTTTTGTGGTGACTGATCCACTTCCTTCCCTTCTTTTCGAAATATTTACGCATTATTGCTCTCGTTTAACTCGGTTGCATTTTGGGGGAGTGATCGGACAGTACCAACAATCCATCGCTCCACTAAGTCTGGTCCTCTTTTCCTTATGTCAAATATTTTTATTATTTTTCCACCGATTCAACAACTGCGCATGAATGCTGCTGTCGCGGCGGTAGTCCAACGTGCCACTGCGAAAACGCAAACACACGTTGTCACGCGTTTTTACTTATGCCCAGACATGCATCAAAACACAGCTTACCTGTATTCGTACTCGCTGAGAATTTCGCATGACGAGTTTGGATCAAGCGCCCGAATTCCTTCCATGATTGACAAGGACTTTTGCGCTGGGACAGCGTTCGCACCCATTTGAGTCACGCTTGGCTTGTCGCTGCTAACCAGTGAAAAAAATGAAGATTCGTTGTTTGAAGATTCATCGCTCGAGCTTTTGAAGAGATCCTCTTCAAACACGACACTTGAAAAGCAGATTTTTAGCATACAGATGTGTCGTTTTGCATTGGTCGGCCTTACCTTTTACCGAGGCTGTACCCTCGTTCTCGATGTCGCGATTGCAGAACGGAGCGGATTTGCGTATTCTGGGCATAAAAATATGGAATACTAGTTGAATATAGAGAGATGAAGATAGGCCAGCAGTGAATTTAACACCTTTGAGTTCGTGAGTTTGTCCTTCCGATCCCAGGTTTGCGGAACGTTTCGCGACGACAAAAATTGCTGCAAATTCTTGCACTCCCCCGCAGACTGAATAAAAGGGTGGCAAAGAAGTTGCGCAGCTGATGGGCGCTAGTTGGAGTTATTTGGATTATAATCACAGCATGGTGGGAGTTGTCTGGTGCTGGTCCTCACAGAAGATCATGGGAAGCAGTGTCTCACTCACATCCGTCGCTCGCGTGGTCAAACATTTTGCAACAAAGTCTTGAAACGAGGGTGAAAAGCGTTGTGGATTCAAACGCGGGGGATCGTTTTTTGGGATCAAGAACAGGACTTTCATTGGATGCAAGTTTGCGTGAGGTGGCAATCCTGTGGCGAGCTCGATGCACGTGATTCCGAGGGACCAGATGTCAGTCTTTGGAGTAATGATAAAACATGATGAGATTCAGCATTGATGGCATTGTACAGTCTGCCTTTACCTTCGAGTTGTAGGCAGATCGCACGATGACCTGGCCGCAATCAAGAAAACGTTCATCAAACAAATTATGACCAAGGCTTTATCACGCCTTTTGAGGCAGTACCTCTGGTGCCATCCTATGGTAGGTGATCATTCATGTTAACTTGTGTCCACTCCACTGTGCAAGGCAAAACCTACCAATACGGCGTCCCGCAAAAGGTGTTTTTCTTTGTTATGGTAGCGGTCACCTTCAAGGAAAAAGAGAGATGAGCTACAGTAAATATTTAATGTTTTCCGTACCTGCGCCGAGACGCCAAAGTCAGCCAGTTTTACATGTCCAGTGTCCGTCAACAAAAGATTTGCTGCCTTCAAATCGCGATGAATCATTCCTTGAGAATGGATATAATGAATTCCTTGCAACGTTTCTCGCAGAATGATGGCAATGAGATCTTCAGATAGAGGGTACAGTTTGATCTGATGCAACAGTCAGTTGGAAAAATAATGCAACAGTCAGTGTAATTCACCAGATCCAGGCATGATCCACCCGCACAAAATTCCTGTGAGCGTAAACGGAAAGAAAAGAACGCGTTAAATGATTGACTGCCTGAGCACTCTCGGTACCATGATGATGCACAGCTGCGTTCCATCCACGTACGATCCAAAATAACGCGTAACATGATCGGATTGCAATTCAGACAGAATGGATATCTCGCGTCTTATTTCCTCAATACCGTCTTCAGTTTCTGTGTGTTTTGATCTAAAATGGATGAGAGGTTGGTTTGTTGCAACTTGAACAGCTTGTAACCTTCGAAGTCAATGACTTTGATGGCTACGGCATTTCCTGTGCTGCGGTCGATGCCCTTGAACACTTCGCCGTAGCTTCCTCGGCCGACGGGATGCAGGCGCTCAAAGTTGTTCATGACGCGTTTTGGCGCTGTCAACTTTCAATTTTTCAATTTATGCGCTTCGACGTACAAATTACCACCATGGCCTGTATCGCTCTCTGTCTTCTTTTGGTCGCATTGAAAAAACAGTGGACGGCTGGTTGCAGAAAGTTGGCAAGGACTCAATGTGAGACTGAAGTTGCGACTGCATCGCAATGGTAGTGTGACACGTCTGCTACTACCAGCACTTCCGCTTCTACGGTAATCATCTCTGTTGTGTGATCGTCATCTGTTCAATGCGTTGTGCGTTGGCGGATCGGAGAATTAAATCTATTTATAGACTCCCTTGCTATGTTAGCGTCCGTCCCCTCCGTCCCCTGCGTTGCATCGACACTGGCAAAGAAAATGCGACCCTTCTTTCACACTAAACGTACCTAGTACGGACAGTAATGGCATTATTTCCCGGTCCTGCGGCATCCCCGTCGTGACAGCTCGGCCGCTCAAAAATGAGTTAACAGGCCAGCAGTTACTGGCAACCAACGAGGGCCAGCATACTTTCTGGCAGGGCGTGTCTCTTGCAACGGTGTGATGAGAATACAAAGTGATCCGCTTTTGTCTTTTCGATTTCTTTCCAAAATCAAGCGCCTCCATCAAGCAACTCAGCCGCACATCAGCTCTCCTCTGCCTGTAACTATGACTGCCCTCCTGTTCCCCTCGATTTCGGCATCCGATGACGCCCTCCTCAGCTCCACTGACGGCACTAAGCGGAAGTTCTTCAGCAACGACTTCCACACCGATGGCCTCTCATCGTCAGACACAGTCAGATCAGTAAGAAGAATCCGCCAGGAAAGTGATGTTGAGATGAATCTGTCGACGGCCTCTGACCCACTCAGCACCGAGAATGAACCCCATTTTTGCGATGACCAAAATCAAACCGATGATTCGGGCTGTGACCCTCAACTGCCAGTTGGCGATCAGTGCGAGTCCGTAGATGGCTTTTCGCTGTCCTCAGCAACTTATTTTGGCTCCCCTTCTGCTTCTTCCCCCTGCCCATCGCCCACGTCCTCTACAACTGCAACCATCAGTTTACAATACGAAGACTCTCTCTACGCATTTGCGTTTTCCTCGACACTCGTTGAGAATGATGACTTCAACACATGGGATGACTCTTTCCTGCAGGCGCCACTAATTGACTTTGTTTCACAGCTCAAGAATGCCTTTGAGGTAGAAGATGATGTTTTTGTTGAATTTCCGCAGCTTGAACTTGTGTTTGCAGAGGTTTGTCTTTGTTTTGGAGGGAATTTTTATAGTTCTCTTTGGCTGATCATACACCCCCTCCAGGACTCCACGTACTGCGAACAGTTCTCTCTCGAGCACCTGATGGCTCTCTGGCGTTCTCTTCAACTACAGCTCGCTGTAAAATCAGAGCCACTGCATCTGAGAGTCGTGTGCCAGAAATCGTCACTACAGCGCCAGATTGACTTCCTGTCAAGTTTGTAGTTGTCTTTGGCTTCCCTCGTCCCCTTTCTCCGTTTGTTTCATTTTCGACGAGAACTTTCAGCTGGTCATGTGATGCCTCTGCGCTCAAGACACTCCAGTGTATTATATCCTGCTTGTACGAAAGTACACGTTCTATTAATTTTTGCATGCGGCGCGAAAGCGTTGTGCTGGTGCGTGGGTGTGCGTGTGCGTGTGTTGGTGCGGGTGTGTGGTGTTCAGATCATAATTTTTTACCTTACAATTGGCGGCTGAATAAAACGAAAGCAGAAACGAGGTTGCAGCGTGAATGGAAACGCACCAAATCGCAGAGAAAAGTGTTCCAGTCCTGACCCAATGGTGCGCTTACTTTATCAACCATACCTTCGCTGTGGTCAGCCTGACACCTCATTTCCTGCAGCTCACCGTTCCGCATGAACTTGACGGCCTTCCAAGAGCCGAACTTTCTGTTTGTAACTGTTGGGGCAGTTGTTGAATGCTACGCGCTCCAAGGCTCGGGAATGTTCAGTCTTGTTAAGATGATGTCTGTCTCAAAGTTGCGCCTTGAATCAAGTGTTTGTTGCTGCCACAAGTGCAACCTCCTCTCCGATTTAACCTTCAACTCACTCCCAGCAGAACAACATCATCAACGCCATCAAGAGCGGGTTCTTGGGAAATATTCCTGTTCTTGTCACAGTTGATGAAGGTGGCCTTGTTGCGGTGCATGAGACTGAGTTTTTGACGAATCCAGGCTGTCCGAGAAAGACGCATCTGTTTGTCAATGGCGAATCGACTGTGAGAATCGCCATATCTTCTACGCTATGAGTCGAGTTCCATGAATGCGCGAATCCTGATGCAGACTCCTTGTTTTTTTTTTTTGGCCATTCAGTGGGGACTTGATATCCACGCAGAATCACGCCTCGTAGCAGTCAGCGCAAACAGCCACGTGATATCAATCTTCAATCTCGGAATGAATTCGTCCAGCGACAAGGACGCATCATCAGACGATGCTCCTATGAATGGTTTCAAAACCAAACGGCTATCGGGCCACGAAAACAATATTCCGAATGTCCGCTTTTCTCCTTGCGGAAGGTACATTGCGTCCTGTTCGATAGGTACGTGAGAAAAATTGTTCTGGTTGCAGCGACCACCCTTTTCAACTCCTGTTGCCCCCCCACCGCAGATTCTTCCGTACGCGTTTGGAACATAAAAACGAGCCAAACCGTTGCTATTTTCAAGAACAACCTAGCAAATGAATGGAACTGGAGTGTTAACTTCATACGGCCGCAAGCGTTCCGATCTGGCGTGGACCGAAAAAGAGCTGGGGACGAAAAGTCGTATCTTCCTTCATGGTGTCTTGGCGTACCTCAAGTTCTGAAACCTGAACTTGTCAATGTCTCCTGGCGAAGCGCTCCGCAAACTGACCCACTTCTGACTACTTTCACGACAACTGTTGTTCACGATCAACGGTCTGATGACGAAACGGAGAAAGAAACGGCTTCAACATTTTGCAGTGATGATGAAGAATCGGAATGTGACTCGCAAGATCAAAATGTTTGCGACATGGAAGCAAACATCTTGACAGAATCCGTCCTTTCTCATTCCCACGAAAGCGACTCCCATTCTATCGAAGACAACTATTTGGACGCGGAAATGGCTTTCGCATCAAGAAATGATTCAACTGAGTTTTTGGATTTTCAAACGCCCATGTCAGAAACCAGCGACGATGATGCTCTTTGGGAGGATGCCGACAACAGCCCTGATATAACTGACGACAATCAAATGTCCGATTACTCTGATGTAGACCATTGGGGTAGTATCAATGAACTGGAAGGAACCGAGGATGAAGAAATGAGCAGTGACGAATCTCTCGTTGACAGTGAAACGTTCTGGCGGAGACCTACAACGCAAAAATCAGTTCACTCGAAAATTATCGATACGGAGGCGGCCATTTCTATGGATGCGTTTATTTTATGCGCATCGGTTACGGATATGTGGGCGGTGGATATGGCGACGGGAAAAATTGCGTGTAAACTTGAAGGCGTTTTTTCGAGAGTGCAGTTTGGCAGGACGCGCATTTTAAACCGTGAGAGTGCCCCCATCGCGAGAATATGTACGCAAAAAAAAACTCACCCGCACACCTGTCAGGAATATCAATCCACGAATACATTCCTGAACTCGGTATCATTTTAGCTTTATCTCAAGCGGGTGCCCTGGCGGTCATCCGGTTACTCAAACACTGCCACGAAGACCAGACAACCCATTATGACATGGTATGTACACTCAAGATAGAAATCATTCGAAAATATTGGTGCTAACCAAGGCAGCAAACGCACTATTTGCCAGACCCTTGACCGCATCATCCAACGTCCTGAACCTGCGCCGTACTTGGGCATGGTAGTTCGGCTGATGCGAAATGTCACAACCGGTCGCCAGTTTGCACAACTATTTTTATGCGCGTTTGACGCGACAGTTGTTTTGTACGAGATTCAGCAACCCGAAAACAGTCTCATTGACGTTTTGTACCTAGATTCTTTGCATCTTTGAAAAAAAAGAAAGAGCGATATTTTTTGCAATGCAAGCGTGATGCCAAAAAAAAAAAAATTAAACCAGTTTTTGTATTATTTTCCGTTTAAAAAGGAATAGGGGTTGTTTGTGGAAATCATTCAAACGCTCGTTCGAGAGCGTCAAGGACTTTCCCATTGTCGACACCGAAAATGACTCGGCAGTTTGGCAGAGCAGGTGGGATCGAGTAATCGTGCCAGTTGAAAGTTAAAAGTCCACGCGAATGCGTTCCACCAAGTTCAATCTGAGCGTTGAAGTCCCGGAACTCTGTGATGGCAGAAGGATCCTGGGGAAACATAACAATAAAGTCACCTTGTTGCGATATAATAAAAACAAAAATTCAAACTAACCACTGCACAAAGTGTCGCATACATGTCGCACATGACAAACTGCTCCTGGTTGCGGTAGTACCGCTCAATCTGAAGGAGTGGGGTTTCCTGGTTCGCGGTAGCTTGCTTGCGATCGGCGTCCTCATAAAACTTCACGTAACTCTGAAAGAACTGAGCGTACTTAGATGGTGCAGGTTTGTTTGCATTCCGCCCAACGATTTTGTCAAAGAAAGTCCATGGCACGGCGTGGTCAATGGTTGTTTCCCATGCTTTTGGTGAGATTTCATCAGCCCCCTGAGATTTTTCGACAGATTCAGTTTGTGTACTTACGAACAAGTGTCACTTTTGGTGCAGATTCGAGGGGAAGCTTCGAAGCGGCATGCAACACGACATGAACAGACTCCGGGTCACAGTGAAAGTTGCTGCAAAACCAAAAAAAAAAAAAAAAAAAAAAAAAACATCAATACCGCGCACGAATCAACAATAATAATCTCCAAGTAGATGATAACATACAATTCCGCGGTTCTGTTGGAATTTCCCCTCGCACTGGTAGCGCCGCCCATAACAACAAGTGCTTTCACTTTGGACAGAAAACTGGGGTCCAAGGATAGCGCCAGTGCGATATTCGTCAAGGGTCCCAAAGCGAGGATGGTGATTTCTCCCGGGGCGGCATTCACCATTCGCAGGAGGGCAGTGACGGCATGCTCCTTCTCGGCCGACAAATTGAGCAGACGCTCTTCAGGCAAATGCAGTTCACAGAATGCGGCCCACTCGTCAGTTCTTTTCGAGAAGCCTCCGAGCCTGAGTTGGAAAGATGCGTCAACAGTTTTAAACAGAGATTAAAAAAGCACACAAACCCGTCCGGTCCGTGACCAGGCCAACACTCCTTCGACACAATCCCGGGAAGCAGCGGCGTTTCGGCACCGAGATACACGGGCACCGATTCGAGCTTGTCCGTGAGAAGAAGCACGCGAAGGGCCGCGAGGACACCGGCTGAGGCGGGGATGTTGCCGTCCACGACGGTGATGGCCTCCACGCAGACACTCTCGTCACGCAGGAGCATGACGAGCGATGTGGTGTCATCAATGCCGAGGTCGCAGTCGACGATAATGCGGGAAGGTGGCATCTTTTCTGGAAGATTTTATTTGCGCTTGATCGGGTAATCAGAGTAATCTGTACAACCCCCTCAGAAATCAGCCGTTTCAAGCGGCACATCCAATACCCAACACGCTGATACTCTCCTGCGGGTTCTGTTTCCGAGCATTAATATGATTTAATAGTTGATATAAAACGCATGGCATTCTTGCAAAAAGACCCGTTCACCCTCCTTCAACTCCGGTTGTCTCCCAACTCATCCTCCCCCCCCCTCCCCCCCCCCCCCCCCACGTTTCAGGTTAACACACTCTCAGAATCCGCCGTTTCGAGAGGCGCATCTGTCCACGGGAATGTCCGGCGAACCGCCCACCCATTGCGAGACTGTGATATACGTTGTATAAACCAGAGCAACCAGACCAAACAGCGCGATTCCGATATCTTTTGCCTGCAAAGTTGAGAATGCACAAATGAATCGAAAACAGTGAGAAATAAGTTTGAGTCAAAAAAAAAATGCATCCAAATATGAGCGCGATGGCAGTACCTTCACCCAGGGGTTCGGAGTGATGTGGTAATGAAAAATGGATGGATAAATAAAGCTAAAACATCGAGCAAAATGCAGAATAATTAATAACAAAAGTTTGTGACGTCTCCAAGTTATGCTGCTCACCTCAACGGAATACAAGCAAAACATCCCACAAGACTGACAAATTTATCCAAGTGGCTGCTTCCAGTCCAAGCTACGAACGCCAAAAATATGACAAAAATCGTACGCATCAGATTCTTTTGCCACTTGACGAGCATACTGGACTTTCCATCCGCCAGTCCGAAAATTGCACTCTCCGTGATCCGGATGCTTGGATACACGCACAGCGGGAACGATAAAATAATAGCAATGGCGTAAAAGAATTGAAGAGTCTGAACAAGGCGGCTGTCCTTTGGCATGTTGAGAAATATGATGGTTTCAACAGCATTTCCAAACGTCAGGTACCCCGTTGCACCAATCACAATGAAAATCGTTCCAATAAATGTAATGCACAGTGTCAGGACCATGGGGAACTGTTCCGGGTGTTTCATGCTTTCAGCAATTGGCAGAATGAGACAAATTCCTTCAAACGCAAACAGAGCCGTGCCAATAAAGATGGGAAAAGATTCGAGGTTGAACCAGATTATGTCTCGCGACGGACCCGTCGTTGACAGAACGAAAAGGTCTTGGTAGAAGATGTACATAAGTCCGACCAGAATGAATACATCAGCAATCAGCGATGTGAATGAGAAGAATTTGATTTTGCGGACCCATGCGAGAGGTACGTAGATGATGACTTGCAGAAGGATAAACACCCATTCGGGCAGTATTATCGTGCAGTCCGATGCAAGCATGACTAGGTCTCGCAGGTTTTGAGAGATGAAGATGTAATAGGCACATGCGAATCCAGCCTGTAAGATTGAAAGAGTTATTGCTGGCGTTATTCAATCTCAATTGCAATCTTGAAATGTACCTGCGACACAGCAATCGAACCAAGTACTAAATACCTGATTGGAGGACCATATAGCTTTTCTCCAATATCTCCAAAAGAACCTCCCAAAGAGCGACTTGTTTCCAGCAGTAAAAGCATACAATGCAGTGTCATCCTGTGGTGGAATTGATAAATGGCGGGCATTCGATGAACGGCCATCACCGAAATTTGTCCACATACCATCCGAAAACGACCATCAGAATAATGCTAAACGCCATTCCACCCATCGAAAACGCCTTAGGCAGAAACAAGACTCCAGTCCCAACAAAAGATTTCATCAGCATGAAGAATGCTTTTTTGGCTGACGTCCCTTTCACATTCGGCGCAGTCACAAGGCCAGGCCCACGACCAGCCGCACCACTTGAAGCATGATAGCTATTTGACATCAGTGGCGTCGATTCGGTAGCGTTGATGGCATCCGGATCATCAGGACCACGATTCAGAGAGTCACGCCGAGCGCTGCCAGGACGTCCCACTCTTGAAAACTCCTCAATGCCTTCCTCATCGGTCCCATCAAACACATCATCATCATCATCATCATTTTCTTCAGGAACAATGTCCCCACCGTAAAATCCGTACAAAGCAAGAAAGTCGATAAAATTCCGAGTCAGGAATGCAACAGGTTTTCCAGCACGCTCAAGACGTTCAGCAATAAACCGGCGCCGGAAAACACCGGGTTCTCGCAGTTGCGTGGCTGTTAGGAGATCCGGTGTATTTCGCAGGTGAGCGGATTGAAGGTCTGGCATGGAATTCATTCGCCTGTGCTGTCGAATTGTTGAAGTTGTAGAGCTTGCATTTGTTGGGGTGGGAGAAGACGTGTTGACTGTGCGTTGATTGTGCGCCCATTGATAAATTTCACTCGTGATTGCACCTGTTCATGTTGTCAAGAGGACGTCTGAGAAAACCGAGGGAAAAAGCCCGAAAAAAAAAACGGAGCTGAGCTGACCTCCTTGCAGCGAGTGTGCTGTTGGAGAAGATATAGCTGCCTCCGGGTTGTTTGCGGAAGTTTCTCGGCGGACCAAATGCTCTTCGACAAGCAGCGCCGCAGCATGTTCAAGCGCAGGGGTGGAAGACCGACTCGTGGATCGACTAGGAAAGGAGAAGAATGAATCAGACACGGTTGAACATTGAAATTGAAAAGAAGCGCAAAAGGATGAAGTACATAGCGGTATATTCCGACAGCCGTGCCTCAATCAGAGCCTCGTTTGCTTTGAAAGAGTTGGACAAACCCGATGCGTTTTTAAAGGATCGCGGCTGTGAGACGGCAAGATGTGTTTTAGTGTCAGCGCTTGACTGACGTTTGTGCGGAGTCGGGATGAGCCGGCTTGGCGTGGGAGTGGGAGTGCGCTCCGGAAGGAGTGAGTCAGTTGGGACCGCGACAGGCTGTGCCGGCTCGTTGAGTATCGGTTGCGCCGGTTGTGTCGGCGCTGTCGGGTCCTGCTGAGTCGGGTCGGGCTGAACCGGGTCTGTGCTGCCAAGCGTCATTGACTCCGGCATCCCGCTGGGGCCACGAGTAGGTGTACCTCGCTTTCCTTTGTTTCCTCGAGCCATTGAAGCTTGGTTGATGTTGTGGCTGATGGGGCTGACGGGCGCTTTGTTCGAGCGCGGAGATTGTTTTTATTGGAAGCCGGGAATATAAAATATTTGTATATTTGAGTGACAGCGGATGCCGCGATTGCGACTCGTTCCGGTGCTCGAGATGCGCTAGTCCAGATAGCGAAATAACAGGCTGCGGTTTAGCTCACACCAAACAGTTTGGCGGTGCGTTGTGCTGAACTCAACCAGGAAAGGAAGCGGTGGATATTTTCATTTTATCGCAAAATTTATGAACTTGATCCGAAGAACACTGACCAGAATGAGCAGCACTCTCTCAGCCAAGTCAGCCCAGGTGCGATCGAGCCCCACGTCAAAACATGCATGCAACTGATGGTCTTCCTCCACCCCAATTAGCGTCTCGACTATCTCGACAAGAGTGGGACTGTGTTTGCTGAGATGACAGCACTGGCCAATAAACACAAAGCAGTGAACCTCGGCCAGGTAACACTTCTTGTCGGCAAGATCACACACCTACCATCAATCGACAACGCGTTTTACTAAAGCCTTCCCTCTGCTCCCCAGGGCTTCCCAACACTTCCTGTCCCGCAGTTTATCCGCAACGCCGCAGTCGAAGCCGTTTCGAACGAGTGCATGACTCATCAGTACACCCGGAGTGAGGGTCATCCTCGTCTTGTGCAAGGTTTATCATCCTATTTCGTTTTTTGAATCCTCGTTGTAAACCCATCCTCGTTTCCAGCACTGTCAAAGTTTTACGCCGACAAAATCGGATGCACGTTGAACCCAATGACACAGATCGTGACCACAGTTGGTGCAACCGAGGCCATCTACACGACCATGCAGGCCCTGCTGAGTCCTGGAGACGAAGTCATTTTGATGCAACCATTCTACGACAGCTACCCTGCCGCCATCCGGCTCAGTGGTGGTGTACCAGTCGTGGTAGATTTGGCGCCTCCCACAGATCGTCCAGCTCTTACGAGTGGCGACTGGAAGCTTGACATGAACACTCTCAGGGCTGCAGTGACTCCGAAAACAAAGGCGCTTTTCATCAACAACCCGCACAATCCTGTTGGAAAAGTTTGGACACGCGAAGAAATGATGCAAGTTGCAGCGATTGCGGAAGAGTTTGATTTGATTGTGATTGCGGATGAGGTGTATGAAACGCTTGTTTTCACCGACTCGCCAGAGAAAATGATCAAGTTTGGTGAGGCGGATTTTTCGATGCATTTCTTTTTAACCGATCTGCTGGCTGATATGTCGCACATGAATTTACAGCAAGTCTCCCTGGAATGTTCAAACGCACAATCACACTCGGTTCAATTGGAAAAATGTTTGGCGTCACTGGCTGGAAAATCGGATGGTGTCTTGGCCCAGAAGAATTGATCCGCTCAGTCTGGATGATCCACCAATTCAACGTCTTCTCCGTCGTAACCCCACTCCAAGAAGCCGCAGCAATCTCCTTGGAACATGCAATGGAATCCAACTTCTTTCTTGAAACTTCAAAAACATACCAAGAGCACCGTGACCGCTTAATCAAGGTTCTCTCGGAAGCTGGGTTGACACCCACCTTGCCACATGGTGGTTACTTTGTTATGGCGGATACAACATCGTTGGAAAGTGTGTTGCCTTCTGCATCGGATGCCAATGAATCTAGACGTGATTTCAGAGCATGTCGGTTCATGACAACTGAGATGGGAGTGACTGCAATCCCGCCAAGCGCATTTTATGAAAGAAAAGAAGGTGCGGGAGGGTTGGTTCCTGGTAAACATGCCCGTTTTGCATTCTGTAAGAGTTTGGACTTGATTAACGCGGCTGGGGAGAGATTTGACGTGTATTCTAAAAGTCACAAGGCCAAGAAACAAAAGATTTGAGTGTTTTTTTTCTTTTCTTGGGTGTTGAGCAGGATGTGTGGAAAAAAATAAACTATGGACGGAGAGCCAAGTTGCCATTTTATATTCTTATTTGCGTTGATTCGAGAACCTGTTGGCTTTGACATTGCCACTGATCTGGCAACTCTTTTTGCCACACACACACCGACTACTTTAATCCCCATCACATCACGTTTAACCGATAACCCATTTCCAACAACCGCATCTCATCATCATCAGTCGTATACATAGGAATAGCCGTTCTACCACCTTTAAACACTTTAACCCGACTTCCCACCTTTCCAATAATTTCTTTCAACCGATTCCCAGTCTCCCAATAAAACACGCTCCGCAGCGTTCCCCCACGCATTTGCACCAATTCCACAAGACTCTCTAAAGAAACACGTGTCCCTAAAATCCCCACATCACGTAACCGCGGCAGCCCGTGTAACGGGGATACATCCGAAACAGGTGTCCCAGAAAGTCCCACAGAACAAAGCCGCGACAATGGAATCAAAGCTTGCAAATCCGTGACATGTGTGTTGTACAAGTACAAGTGTCTCAGATTCGATAACGCAGAAAGTGGAGATAGATTTGAAACGGGCATGTTGGAAAGATTCAGTTTTCGCAGGTTTATGAGGTTTCGTAAAGCGGATATATCCAATAACTGCGATCCACTGAGGTCTAAAGTTTCGAGCATCGTCAATTGAGAGATTGCTGCGGGGTCATGAATGTCTAGGAGGGCAAGTGATAAGGTACGTAGATGGGGTAACGATGCAAGGGAAGTGATTTCATGCACGTTGGTTGCTGAAATGTTGAGTTCTGTGAGAGAGGAGAGTGACGCAATATCGCGGATATCGGTAATATTGGACTGCGTTAGGTTCAGATACGTCAATTGGGTCAGACCAAAGATAACGCGCCAGTCGCCGACAAGAAGATTTCCAAGATGCAGTCTGCGAAGTTCTTTCATTTCGGCGAGCATCTGAAGGTCATTGTGTGCACCACCAAGTCCGGAGAGAAGCAGGTCTGTTAATTGTGGGAATCGCGGCAGAGCGACTTCGAGATCGGATACTTCACAGTCATGCAGATGAACAACTCGTAAGGAGGCCAGTGATGCAAGGGGCGACATTGTAGCGATCGTTGCGCGGCAGATTCGCAACACGGTAAGTTGCTGCAGCGCCGATCGGCCCGTAACATCCGATAAACTGAAATCAGACCGAGAAAAGCCCCTTAAATTCAGCGAGTACAATGAATCGAAAAGTCCAATCCAGGTGAGGTCATTGCTGTCTGCTGTTGTGTCGTCGCCTTGGGTCTCTCCTTCACCCTCACTCTCACTTTCAATCTCGCTCTCGCAGTACAACGATAGGTGGTAAACATGCTGTCGAGCACGGCTAAGGGACTGTGCTGCATGCTTCCATGGGATGCCACTTGGCACATCGAAAGTGCTCTGGCGAAGAACCGAAAGACGTGCCGCATTGAACACAGCACATGTCGATAAAAGATGGAGTGTCGCTCGAGTTCCCGCGATCGAGAGCAGTGGCTGAACAATGGTGAGCAGTGCGTGTTCAGCTTGCATGTTGTTGTTGATTTTATTGACCGCCCTCACTTTTCTTCTCGTGCCCAAAGGTTCAAAACAGTGACCAACATTTATTATTCCAACACCCTGCACACTCCTCTAACAACTGTCCTCTAGTAACTCTTGGGTAACGTATAAACATCGGCAAAGCCCATTACGTCATACACAACTTTCGGCTTCATGCCGAGTCTTGTGCGTCTTTGATCACGTCCTTTATGGATGGCAGTCACGAGACAAAACCCAGCCGAAAACGCGACAATCAGCCCAACGTAAAACGCCCAGGCGAAAGGGATCGCAGTATCCAAGAATGGATACACCCAACCTCCGGATGAGCTATGGTATACAAACGACTCGGCGAGGTACAAAAGCGCGATTGATATCACAGGAAAGATCATCGGGTACGCCATAGGAACTCTTCCCAAAATTAATTCCGTCAGCATGATGACGGAATTTCCAGCGTGGAGACTTATTGAAGTCCTGATCAAAGAAAACACCGTCATGAGTTATCAGATTCATGAAGTCCCCATCTATAATTCAACGAACCACATCTCCATAGGTCCCACCCCCGATGACAAGTAACTGACCAGCAAGGTCCAAAACACGAGCGACACAATGTATGCATACGTTGCAGGCAAAGCATACAGAAGCCAATTGAGGTATTTGACCCATGAAGACCGACTTTCAAGTTTCGTCAGGGCATCCGGTTGCGAAGTGTATATGTATGAATTGTACGCGGCCGTCTGGAACAGGAAGAGTTGAGCGTTGTCAGAGCGACCAGTTCAGAGAAGGTACTCACGGTCAAGTAAATCACGATTCCAAGCCAGGACCAGTCCGTGAAATAGATTCCCAGAATATTGCGCACAATATACATCTCACCACCGAAGCAAATCCACGCATACAACGCCAGCAATGTCCGAATGCGGAAGAGAGTAACGGGAGACACGTGCACAGACGTGACCAGGGTCTCGACGTCGAGAACACCGGGATTCAGGAACGACGGCACACGCATTGGGAGCAACACTGACTGACTAGAGGGAGATGGAGAGTGAGGTTTCCTTTTTACACTTTTTAGGTTCAAATCATTTTAAAATTCCAAACCTTTTATTCCGTTGATTGTCATTTTGTCATTACTGATGGATGAGATTGAAACATTCCTGCCGCATGTTATTTCAATAGGCAGCAGCACTACTGGGCTGGGATACGTGCGGACACAGATGCTGCTCTGGATGCTCTCTCTGGATGGATGGATGCTGGGAGTGAGTAGGTAGACCACCTACTGGACCCCGTGTATGTGTGTGTCACTCGCAGTGCAGTGGGGTAACACTGCATCCCAGCCATCCATCTATCCATCCACACCGACATCCACGCCAACTGCACTCACATTCACACTCACACTCCCGGCAAGCAA
Organism: Chytriomyces cf. hyalinus JEL632; assembly: GCA_025435555.1. Lineage (NCBI taxonomy): Eukaryota > Fungi > Chytridiomycota > Chytridiomycetes > Chytridiales > Chytriomycetaceae > Chytriomyces > Chytriomyces cf. hyalinus JEL632. The sequence goes on along the minus strand of JAIWWG010000150.1, from coordinate 2,491 downwards.
AGCAGCACCACCACGAACAGACAGACAGACAGACAGACAGACAGCTGAAGCATTGAACGCATTCTTGAATCGATGCGTAATCACGTCAAATCGTCGGGAAAGAAGTGATTAAAAATGACGGGATTTCTTGATCAGCAACAACAAACACTGCATCCAACCAGCAGCAGCAGCAGCAGCACAGCTTGTTGGCTGGTTGTATAGGACAGTAGTTGCCACATTGTTTATTATTAGTGAAAAAAAAGATGCGAATTGGAAGTGTTCATCTGGAAATGTAAAAGAGAATGGGTCAGCTGACACCCACCCACCGGCGAACGGAAAAAAAGTAAGAAAAGTGAAAAATTAAATAGAATGGAAAAAAAAAAAAAAAAAAAAAAAAATAGGGAAAAAGGAACTGACTCTGCCACATGCGACTTATTGTGAAACATGGAAGTAAGGGCATTCGCTTCCTCTGGTTGACAGAAACCCCACTTGTCAGCTACAGTGCAAACAAATCACCCACCAATAATCTTACCTGTGAACTTTTTTCGGCAGATACCACCGAAGGGAACCTGCCTTTCTTTTTTGGCATGGTAGCGTTAGGCTGAAAAATAGGCACAAAGGGATTCAATCCCTTCATATCACCATTTGCGTTGTACATTTCAGCAGGATCACTGCCCAAAAAGACACGGCTGCACAATCCGGCAGAAAGTTCAGTTGAAACAGGCGCAAACACTGCAGAACAAAAAAAAAAAAAAAAGAGAGTCAGGCTCAGCTGGGTAGAAAAAGTTTCAAGCGGCGTTTTTTTTATTCGGATTCTCTTTGCCAGTGGAAATCGGCTCAAAAGCGGGGGCGAACGGATTTAGTCCCTTTAAGACTGCACCCTATTCATTTCTGAATGTTCTCGATGGCTCCAATTCCGCGGCATACGGGTTCAAACGAGTCACCTTTGGCTTGGCGGGCATAAACTCGCGAGCCAGGCGGTTGAGGCCGGTTCTTTGCGCGTATGTCCCTCGAATGGCTTTAACACAAGGAACAGAATCAAGCACCTTACTCTCTGTATGAATTTGAGGCAGAGAAGCAATCACGCAACCTTTTTCTGCGGATTTCATTAGTGGTGCACCATATCACTGAATGCAGAGAAAAAGAATACCTGCAACCGCAATCTTGGAATTTACAATGTTATCGGGCAATAACAAGGGCTGCAGTGGGATAAAGCACCTGGACCTCGGTGGGCTGGTGCACGGGGCAAACCTTCACGCCGCCTGGTTGGGAGCTTGTCAGCTTTCCTGTGGAATAATGATGTGTTCAGTTGAGAAGAGAGATTTCCATTCATGGACCTGGACAGAATTAAGCCAACAATTACCCTGCTGAATTAGAAGCTTTTGTCTTGCTCGCAGGGGTTGCTCGACAAGGCGGCGGCCTGCCGCCACTTGCTCGAATACTTTCATGCTGACCATTCTGAGATGATCAAGATTCAAAGAGGCAGCAGTGAGTACAAAGCACCATCACAGTGTGGCAATGGAAGAACGGTATGTACATTTGTTGTGGATGGGAGCTGTTGGTTTGAGACTAGTGTTTTCTTTGTTCAGTCAGGTCCCTCGCAGCAGAAACGCAGAACAAACGAATGAAAATCCCAAACCTGTTTTGATAATCCCTCCACCGCGTGTTTTGTTTGTATTTTGTTGTGCCTGACAACAATGACTGATGTCAGCGCCGGTCTTTTTTTCATGCGTGTCAGTCACAGAGATCTTTTTGGCGTCCCTCCTGACCATGCAGGGCACGTCTTGCTTCATAGGACTCTATTGCCATTGGAGGCTCGAGCATTCGTGGCGCTGGGAACATGGTTGGCCTCTTCTGTTCTCACAGCATGACTGTCTACAACTCCGCCGTTTCCAACGTTTCCACCCCTGCGTCCGTTCATGCGATACTTTGAAATGCGCTATTCACGACAATGGTCGTGGTTCAGGCTTCGGATATATTTTGGCCGTCACCGCATCGAGGCCTGCTGGCTGCAAGTGTCGATTCCGGATTCCAAGCGCACAACTCCCACCAAATACGGCAACATCAATCAAGTTTACGGTACTATCCGTGCGAAAGTCGTTGCGACTATGGAACCATCCCAATTCATGGGCGATGTTTCAGACAGGCCGCCAGCACCTGCATCCAACCCATGATCGCCGCTTCCTCAACAAGCGTCTGGATCTGCCTTTACACTGAACGAATCAAAACTCGGCCAGGAAACCACCGGCGATATGCAAACCAGTGCACAGTTTACGCGCAGTTTTACACGGTCGCTTGCATGTCAACAGCGTGCGTGCCACCGTTTGTTGGTATTTTTTCGCTTGGCACACAAAGTACCACTGGAAGAAAGCCTGATACGCGCTCTCCTTGTTAGTAATTTTGATTTGAACTGGCGCGTTCGTGGTTGCTGAGCAGGTAGATGCCGAAGCAAGCTTGGAGGAAGGTGCCACGTGCTCAAAGATAAAAGCTCGCGGTTGGAGACGCTGGAATT